>JABASC010000588.1:0-35916 GCA_019776185.1 Plutomurus gul | reverse complement strand
GCGAAAACTGCTTTTAGCACAATTTTAATTGAATCTGATTTTTTATTGATATCCTCGATTCCGAGTTCAGCTGCTAGATATGGTGCACTCTTAAATACATTCAAATATAATAGAATTGCAGAATAATCCATTGTAAGTATCATGTAATAAGTAACTAGCAATACTATTTGCACTTGTGAGGTTGTGAAAATAAAGGTTATACTTACTGTATTGCTTGAAAATATTCCACCAACGGTGATATCGAAACTGTGACAATATACTGGTACCAAAATTAGAAATGTGAGACAATGTGTCAGCGTGAACAATAGAATCATTTTCAATTTTCTTCTCATCATTCCCCGTCGTTAATATTTGATCACTCTAAGGAGACCCCTTCAAACAAACAGCAATCCAGTTAAACTGAAGTCAAATGACATAATCAAGAAGTCTTCTTTGTGCTTGAGTGGCAATCACTACATAGATCGAAAAAATGCGACGTCTATTGTAGTTTAGTAAACGTCGTTCTTTAAAATTTCTGTAAACTGAATTTGAGTAACCTCAAAATTGCATTTGTATGCAAAATTGTAGCAATTACCGATGCAAACCACTTAGTGAGTAATTAAATATCTGTATCAACTGTTCCAATCTTGCAGTCAACTTGTGCAGCAACGTTTGCGAGAGTCTGTCATAAACTGTAACACTGACATTAACTAAGGTGGAGCAGAGACCGTGATATGAGATCATACAGCATTTCTGTCTTTTGTCAGTCGCTTCTTCCTCTTTCTATGTATGTATAATATTCTAAGCAGAACCTATAATAAAGTAGGCCATGCACCAAGTAGAAAACCATAAATATAAATGAGCAATTCATAATTCTCAGGATCAATATGAATTATAGACTTACTTTTCATGGATTCGTTTGCCCTGCCTTTTAGTAACACGCTTACTATGAGATAACGATAACGTCTTTAATGTTGGTTATTAATTGCCTGAAATGAAATATCCACTGATTTTGCATGTTTGGCTGAGATGAGGTTGTCACAAAGTGATGCCACACCAACACCACCAAAACCACTACGAACTCTGATGTTTACACTTTAGTACTCCAAGGTTTATAAACCTTATGTGTGTACCATACCATGTATTTACATTACTCATTGCCTTCTCTCGGCTGTGTTATAAATGAAGACGGGATGTGTATGTGTGATGCACCTCATGGTAATGTGGAAAGCACTGTCGCTAAATTTGGTTTGTTTGTTTTGGTTCTATGGTAAGTACTTTTTACCTTTATGCATCATCCTAAGAACCAACTTACTAATGGACCTTCCTACTTCCTACATCTAGATCTCATGCAAGTGTTTGGCTTACACACTGTGTGTGCTTGGTTGTAAGCTTATCTTTAACTGGGCACCTTTTCACTAGGTAACGCAGTGTCTAGTTACGGCCGGAAAACTCCGCCCGTGCACCACATTGTCTGCCGTCATCTAAGCCAGTTTTATAAATAATAAATGTGCATTGTGTGAGCATTCGCATGCTTTATTTACATCCATTAGTTCACCAGGAAAATTGAGCAATTATAAATATGGACTTGCTCGTGTTTACACACTCGAAGAATATGCTTATCCATGTACTACAAAACTTTATAAAGAATAATAATATAATTCAGAATAGTTGGTCTGGTATATATAGAGCTTTTTACACTGTTCAATGTTACATTAATATGCTAGTATGCTCTATAGGTGCTTGGCTTTACAATTGTTTCAATGAACCAGCTCAATTTCCAGCGAATCAATAACTTGTCAGATATGAGTGCTAACTTCATGCTCGCTTTCCTTTTCAACTGTCATGTAGCACTTACGTAATTACGTAAAAGAACGGAAGTCATGAATAAATATACAGATAAGTCCACACAGAAACATAGAAATGGCTTTACAATCAAGATGCTCATAAACTCAGCTTCATTTATCTCAGAATCGCACGAGAGTTAATCTCGTTTTACTATTACATATAGTACATGATAAGTAAGGAGAAATGAAGCCATCAAGAGATATGGGAAAGAAAGAATTCTTTGGCTCTCGCACATACAAAGCCCTCTAATTGCTCCGAGAAAAAGCTGCGCTTATTCTATCGATTTCTTTAATGCATTTTCTCATCTGCACAGATCTACAACGGATTATTAACTAATATTTAGTTCAAAGTATATTTTTGCAGAAAGGTTGTCTCATTTTCAACGAGATAAAGTGGTTCAACCTTTTATTTTGCATGGAAATGGAACGGAGAGATGGAGAACCCTTGCGCAAAAGCCATACACAAAAGAGGGCCAAGTTAGTCCAGCCTATCTTTGAAGGTGTTCCCAGGGTCTCTTTCGGGATCAACTTCCACATTCCACATTCCAACTCGCGCGAGCGTGAGATTCACTACAAGTACCAAAGTTACCAAAATCAATCTCTGAATACCTACCTCGACTTCAATCACTTAATCTACTGTCTATTCCTCGTGCCACTCTCTAAAGCATCAATCATCAGATCACAAACTACATTGCATGCAGCATTTTTGTTGCACACACGATTCCACTAATACACATGTACAATTTTTGAGATAGAGAATTTTTACATAATAACTATGTTTACAATTTGAAAATAATTCCATGTTTCGACCGCCTGGGGCTGTTAGGACAGGAATTGATATTACTACATACACATAAGTAAATACATGCTGAATTTACTGTGTACAGGCTTCATCTAATAAGTATTAAGGAAGTGTTTGAGTGAAAATTAAGTAAACTGTATCATATTTGCAACCAGCACTACTGCATGTTGAAATAGAGTAGCCATCCGTTCCGTCTGATGGATACCGTTGCGGTGCAGGTAAGAACGGTGTGTAGAATGCATGTAATGCACGTACTTTTACAATAATCCTCTGTTTCTGTAATAGTAGACCGTACACAGCGGCACTAGCGGCAGGTATGCGTTTATGAAGTTAATTTGGTAAAGGGATACTATCGTAATATTCTATTGCAGTCAACTCACCAACAAAACACAACACAGCATTCTATGTATATACACAGGTAAGCACAAGCAGAGGAGCATGCAAAAACCAACTACTACACTACACCATTCACTTCATACTACATAGTATAAATACAGTGCTCAAAGAGATAGGGCAGTCATTCTCTACTACACTACCTGTAGGTGTACGTGAACCATGACAGATATTCCTAACTGCCTGCAAAAGGTTGTTGCTCTTCTCTGCTAAAATTTACTGAATTCCTCAATGTACTGTAGCGCACTACCCTCCTAATGCAAAAGTAATGTACTGAGAGTTCTTTCAGCAACAGGGACACAATCATATTACTATTTGTGTACTAGTACCACGAGATTCGAGCCTAGCACTCGAACACTCACTCACAATCGGATCTCTTCTTACTTTTATACTCACAATTATAATTAATTAATCTATTTCATAAGCCAGAAGTGTACAGTCTTTCCTATTTCCATTCAACATCAAACAATCTGCTGTGTCCATCTGTAGCTGCACGCTACGGGAACAGTTCAGTCTAAATTGCTCAGACCTGTTGTTGTTCCTCGTTTTCCAATTGTCTCAGTTTTACGCATGGAACTTCCACGACCACACATTTCTCTCCGGTTGCTCTCGCTCTAGGGGTTATAGTATAAATACATACTTACTATCGAAATTTCTCTAGTTTCCTCGTAATACAAAACAAATACTAAGAATTGTTAGTTTCTCCAGTGAACAGCAACAGTGCCGCATTCAGCCAATCAGTTGAACACACAGAGGAGGAAACATTGTATAACACAAGACATAATATTTTATTTACAAATACACGATTTGCTGCAGTGCTGCTTAATGGCCAGTGTGTAGCTTCATACATTCGAACAAACCAAAGTTAAAGTTTTTAGTGGTCTCGTCTTTGTTCATTGTGTTCGTAGTTCGTACAAACCTCAGTGCATACATAACTTTACATTATCTGGGGATGTTACATGAACATTAGTCTTGACTCTATACTCTTCTAGTAGTGCAGTGCAAATAATGGACTCTTTCTTTGTTTGTCTGATGCAGATTGCAAAGTTTCGACAGAAATTGCTGTAAGGTATCCATCCACGTCCAGTGGCACATTAATGTACAAGGAGCATTGATTTGAAAGTTTTAATCATCGCAGCAATTTGACTACGGCGATTTGACAACGGCGAAGGACAATCGTTGAAAGGAAGTCTGTACCACTGATACAATTTCAAACTTTTCAATGCCACATGTAGTACACGGTGTACCTATAACGACAGAAATGCTTTCAAACTAGTGAAGTGATCGGGTGTAATATAAAAAAGGTGTGTTGTAATTTGTTGGATTCATTGTATTAGTCGACAGTAATTTGTTGCACATTCTACATTCAATCGTACGTAGCATCTGTTGGTGGAAGACTTTGTTCATCCTGTGTTCTGTTCTGTGGTCGTCTGTACAGTCTGTAGTCTGTAGTATTTAGTTGTCAATTGGCAATATCACACACCGCAGTTTGAATCCCTGTATAATATCTCACATAAGTAGTTTCCAATAGTAAGGATCCAAAATCATCATGAGTGAGAGCAAAGCGGCAGATTCCGTAGCTACAGAGAGAAGTTACATACTGGAAGCAAATAAACGGACATCTGCACCGTCTCAACAGGTATGCTTGAGTACTCGATTCTTTCATCTCACATTATCAAAAATTTGATATGTATATTTATCTTCGGTTAAATAGTGTTTTAGTCAAGTTTAGGGCTGCTGTATTATACGTGTACTATATTTTGAGATGACGAAGCCTAAGAGAATGAGTTCACTGTTTCTGTACTCCGTTATGAAGCGTGGGTGCAGCGAAAGGAATAGTTGTTAGATTAGAAACGGTTGCCTCAACGCCCCCGGCACCACTTACTCGTGTACATCCGTGTAACAATATTTGTGAGGTACATAAGGCAGTCGTATAGGGTGATACAAAAATGGGAGATCTGTTCTGTGTTGTTCGTTGATTAACTTTAGTATACTCTCACAGCACCCTTATCTATTGTAGTAGATATTTATATTTATTTCAGCACAAAAGCACTAGGAGGATAGGTTCAGTAGAATAAAAGGATCGATAAGAAGAGAAAGTGGATATGGACAGGGTAGGCGGAAAGCAGTCAAAAAGCGATTCTGGGTGTGTATCTTATTTGAAGACCTGAAACCACGACACAGGAAATAAATACGTGAACAGTGGAGAATTCTTAGATGTATCCGACAATGCATCTTGTGTCTTCTGTGGAGATCTTTGCTGCGTGACGTCATTCATGTAAAGTTCTAGTTTTACCTACACAAGAACCATGTGTACACTGGAGGGGTTATGGGGAGGGCCAACAAGTATTACTTTCATTTCTATCATCCGCGTACTGTAAGGATGATGTACACCCAAAGGTAGCAACTATAGCAGATTATATTAGTTAGTTGTGCTCCTGGATGTTGTTAGCGAGGAAAAATAGAGTTGGATAGATAAACTTATCTAATCAATTTCTTTCGCTTTTTAGTCTTGAACCTAACCAGTGGGAAAGTAGTCTAAGAGCGTGCTCCTGCTTTATTGTGGCAGGGGCAGCGTAATAGGAAGGGAACGAGGTAGAATTCCACGTAACTCCACACTAATGAGGTTTGTCTAGTAGATCTACTACACGAAAGCAGTATCTATAGAACTAACCCTTAGCTAGCCAACTTATCCGTGGTAGATGGATAAAACTTAGCTGCAAGGTAGAAGCTCCTAATTTAGATTTCCACAACGTGCTAAGTAAGTAGTCCTAAAGAAGGGGCTTTCGGCTTTTAAGAGTACGTACAGACGACATATTCCAAGGCGAGCCTTGATGACATGTATGTAGGTATGTTATTGTGGGGGCACATTGTCTCTTATATATGTACTGTGTAAGCCATTAGGGTGCTCCAGCTATTTCCATTAGTAAATGTAATAAGAGCGCTGAATACTGATTTCTAGGTCTTTGGTAATTGGCAGACTAGGAAAGCTACTTGAATTGAAAGCTGTTAGGTCTCTGTGGTCCTAAAAGCCTCGTTTCCGCACAGCGCCAAATGACTAGCTTGACAATTTTGTTTAGCATATATAAATCCCTCGTAACATGTCACAATTTGAGTGAATGCATATCTAACCTGAAATAATTGAATGGAGGGAGTTATAAGGGAGAAAGTAGGTCTAATTCAACTACAACTTACAACTAGCCCAGAAGCTAGACAGAATTCAATTTAAGACCAAAACTGCGAATCGAATGAATAGTTTATTTAATTTTTGTTTCAAGTACTCTAGTAAAGGACCGAGGCTGGATCGATGATGGAGTATGTAGTACGCAGGTTGAGGTCATAGCTACAAGTGAAAAGTAAGAAAGCACATATGCTTCTTTTCATCATGCATTTCTTCGTACACTTGAGAACTTTCAACGAATTTTTTTACAAACTCATATACTGCTGCTTACTTGAAGAATGTATTTTTCAATTGACTACTACATACTACACGGTTTTCCTATTACGTAAAGTACATGGATGGACTACTAAGCACACGGGAAACCAAATCGTCTGAATGTTCTTTTAGACATTTCTGGTGAACGAGCAGACGAGGGAGGGGTCTTTTTATAGCTCTGAAAGATATGAAAGCGTGCGAAGAAATAAAAATCATCTTTCACCACACTAGGCACAGAGTGAAAAGTTGGATAGATGCATGTCCACTCAAGAGAATGAATGTAATCAGATGAAGAATATGTTAACTTAAAGCTGTGTACTCGCTTAAAAATATGTAGCTACCTAAAAATGATAAGAATCAGTTCAAAGTCTGTTTACATTAGACCAAATTTGTGTTTACGGGAGTAGAGAAAAAAAGTTCGGCTTATCTTTGCTGTTTTTTTGTCTGCACTATGTGCTGTATGGTATTAGTCTTCGTATGGTGCCTATGAAGAACGGTTCCGCTCTTTGTATCGTTCACGAGCAAAGAGCTTCTGAGAAATAGAGGCACCCCCGTGCACACCACAATAGATAAGAATGCACAAGTTCCTGTTGAGCACGAACACATTTTAATCTCACGGAAGAAAGAGTTGATACGGAACAGTGAACGAAGCATCTTTGTTGTTTTAGTATCATATTTTCTTATTAATACTTTGTGCTTTCGCTGTCTCGTCCATTTTGTATTTAAATATGAATAGGATACTGTAAAAAATAAATGAAGAAAATTCCGTCTTCAATTTAACCGAACTTTGTGTCTGAGCTTTTCTGGGGTAGCAGGATTTTTTAGGTGCTTAAATTTACTAGCACATTTATAACTCCTTAAACACACTCAACATCTCCACCACCACCAAACTTTCAGTGGGTGAAAGCTCTCTCAGCACATACATAAAATCACCCGTCAATATTTCATTGAGCAATCCTATACCATCTCCAGAACGGACTTATGTGTGTGGAGATAGAGAACATAAACCTCCCACTGCGGACTAGATAATTTTGGGGGAAATGTCTAGAAAGTTGAATGTGAAAGAAATAAATGGAAATAAATGGAAGGCCAACAAGGCGGCTCTCCTTTCGATTCCAAAGCATAACAGCCCCATTTGTTGGAATGAGTTTGAGTGCACAAGCCTGTTGCTCATTGCGACCGAACTCGTTTTATTTTTGTCATCCATTCTATTATTCGAATACTCTCGTCGTACATTGAATTTGTACGCACTCCACCATGGACCATATTGTATATGTATATTATAGCACAGCTACGACTGAAGCCTTGAATTAAAGTCATGTGAAAACTAAACCTTTGTGTGCTATGCTCGTACTTTCCTGAGTTCAGTATGAAATAAATGATAGAATACCTAGGCACATTTTATGAGCTCAGTCAGATACTTAGCAAAGATATTAATGGAAACGTTTCCATTGACTGCAGGTTCAAGTCAGTCCAGGAAAGACAGATTTCGGCCATAGATCAATAGTCCTTTCAGAGAAAGCTCCTTTTCCCCAATGCTTACAAAATAGAAAGGAATTTTTGTGCATCCTCAGGAAGTCTATTCATTAGAGGGAACAAAGGGGGAGTCGAGATGAAGAGTTTATTGAATTCTTTGCACACTTACATTGAAGATTCCTTAAATTCTTCTGTTTCTAATGACTAGGGAGATGGAACGGGAGCTGCGTCGACGACACCGAACGCGAGTCAGAATCCATCGGATGGGGGTGCCACCCAAGACAGTGCCACTACTCCATCGTCAGTCGCTAATGATGACATGAGTCAGCTAGTTCAGCAGGTTAGTGATGGATGAATAAAAAAGTGCTGACTAACAGAAAATGATATTATTGCAGCAGAGCCAACAATCCATTCATTAATTTCTGTATTTAAAAAGTTGCAATTTTTTTCAC
Organism: Plutomurus gul; assembly: GCA_019776185.1. Taxonomy (NCBI): domain Eukaryota; kingdom Metazoa; phylum Arthropoda; class Collembola; order Entomobryomorpha; family Tomoceridae; genus Plutomurus; species Plutomurus gul. Next base: position 27,531 of record JABASC010000588.1, on the reverse strand, counting down.
ATCTTCAATCAGAATTTCATTTCACAACTCAATAAATTATGATTGTAGTGACAAATTCAAAAGAAAGTATTTAATAATTAATGCAAGGCAAAGTAATGTCGTTCGATGTTATTGATGGTGCTTCCGATCCAATGATTTTCCACATAGGTCACACACGTGGGTGTTTCTAGAACTCATAAATTGACATTTCATGATATCAACAGATGGACATGGAAGAAGATCAGCAAAAGAGTACTATGTCACAAGCCAGTTTTAATTTCATAAATTCTATCATTGGAAGTGGAGTTATCGGTATGCCCTACGCTCTCTACCAAGCTGGAGTATTTGCAGGAATATTTTTGATGATATTGGTGGCCGTCGTTACAGGTTATGCCAAATCCATTACAGCAATCTAAGCACCTTTGAACTAAATGCATGGAACGAATTTCTAATTAAATTTTTGCATTAAATACAGATTACTCACTGTTACTGATGGTTCGTGCTGGACATTTGAGCGGGTCATACAGTTATCAAGTGAGACATCTAATCTAGATATACTGTAGTTTTATGTATTCCATTATTCTATATCACTTTTCCATTTTGTATTTGGGTGCCGCAAACGTAGGCCAGCAGGTTTTGTCTTAATCTCCTAATGTATTTTCCCTTCATAGGGTATGATGGAAGCAGCTTTCGGTAAATGGGGCTTCTACGTGTTGTCACTACTGCAATTCGTGTATCCCGTAATTGGTAAATGGTAACATTTTCTTAGTAACATTGCTGCAATTATTAGTACATACATTCTTGCAGAGAATAACAGTCTAGGAGTTTAGGAGACAGTCCAAGAGAAAGTTGGAGAAAGAAAATTAAATCTGAATAAATAATGAAGAGCATTTGAATGAATGTAGGACGCAAATAATTAACCTTTGTCATTATTTTTGATGTACTGTTCTATTGTTTCATATTGCAGCTATGATCTCCTACAACGTTATAGTTGGTAAGTAATGCTAACGATTGTCTTATAAAACAAAATGCATATATACTTCATTTCTTACATCACTAACACTCTTTAATGCTGTACAGGGGATACACTTACAAAAGTTCTCGTCTACTTCATGGCGGTAAAGGCAGATACACTCAGTGTTCAGCGACAGGCAGTTGTGCTGTTTGCAACAATTTGCGTGACACTGCCCCTCTCTCTGTACAGAAATGTTGCAAGAATGGCTAAAATTTCGTTTCTTTCTTTGGTCTCCATTGGAATAATTTTAGTGTCAATTTTTATTCGCGTGGGAACAATGGACGTGTAAGTTTATGTTTAACCAGACTTTTACTTCCCTTGAATTCTTGCCTTAAAGTATTTTCCCCTTCTATAGTATGCATCACTTTCGACACATTTCTACGTTAACCGCTGCTACGACACCACAAAGTTACCATACGCCACACATAACGACAAGCTTCGACCTCTGATGAATGCATTATAGATGAAGTATTAAGTTTTGCACAAGTGTTGTGTTTAAAAGTAGTTATTAAGTCGAGAACGGTTCAGCGCCCTCGTGCTGATACTTCCGAGCTTTAACACTGGCTGACTGATTACTTACTGTAGGCTGTTCTTCCACTGGGGACTTTAGTTGTCAATTGAAACCGCATTACATTTATTCTGATTAGACATACAAAATTTCCTATGATGCTAGCAAACCACTTTACTATACTATATATATAATAAGTATTCATAGTCATACTCGGTTCTTTACGATAAGAATTTCGGAGAGGGGGAAAGTAAATATAAGTACTTCTGTCAGACATCAATTATCAAAAAAATATTGGTCAAAAATTGAATGTATGTATATTTATTTTTTAGTAAAGTTTCTATGGACTCTTGGACATTCGCCAACCCAAGGTATTGTAACTTTGAATAACTTTATATTCAGATTTGAGCATTTATAATAATATACAATATCTACTCTATTTACAGCGGAATGATACAGTCAATCGGAGTTTTTGCATTCGCATTCATGTGTCACCACAATACATTCATGCTCTACAGCTCTATAAAGAACACAAACGAACAAAAATGGGGCAAAGTAACACACATTTCCATTGCAGCCTCTCTGGCTGTTAGCCTGCTCTTCGGACTTGGAGGATACGCAACTTTCACAGGTTCAGTTCAAGGTAAGAGAACTGACACGAACAGTATATATCATGTTGGATTGTATACATACTCTGCTTTCACCGGTAAAACCATTTTCATCTTGTAACAGCCTCACGTTACAAAGACATACCTTCAAGCTGTATAAAATTACAGTCTAACATTCTAAGGGATATTTGTGTTGCTCTAACTATTAAATTGCAATTAAAAATTTCTCGTCGTCCACAGGGGATCTTCTAGAAAATTATTGCTGGGACGACAATTTGATTAACGTCTCAAGACTCCTATTCTGCTTGACAATATTGTTGACATTCCCCTTGGAGTGTTTCGTGGCAAGAGACGTTATAGAGAATATATTCTTTCATGGGAAGCAGCCATCAACGACCAGCCGACATTTTAGCGTAACTCTATTGATTGTCTTGGGTTCGTTTGTAGCGTCCATATCAACGGATTGCTTAGGTGTAGTATTGGAACTTAACGTAAGAACTTTTATTTCTCCTGTTAGAATATCATGGAACAATGAACACACACCTACATACATAATATCTCAACAATTTTTTAAATTCCATAATTTTTATTTTCAGGGAATTTTGGCAGCTATGCCATTGGCTTACATATTACCAGCACTCTGTTATTTAAAGTTAGAACCCTCACCATTACTGAGCAAAGAAAAGCTTCCTGCAATTGCCACGGCTGTATTTGGAACATTGGTGTCGGTGACCGGTTTAATTATTCTTGTCGTAAACGGACAATCCGGTGGAAATTGTTCTCATGGTCAGTTTGATTTGATTGATTGTATAATGAATAACATTAGCGAGGTCATTCCAAGCATTCCCTATACTAATGTGTTTGTGTGGACTTGTTTTATAGGTCAACCAATGCCATATTGTACTACAATACCTGATGTCACTTATGCAAATGGGACATACGTTAAAGTACAGTCAAATGTTGCCGATGCATTGACTCACCTAATGAACGGTACTCATGAACCTCTACCTAGACCATCACACTAATAAAAGAAACAAAAGAAAACTTGAGTCAACTACCCACAAGTCTACACTTCCCGATTTTTTGTGTGCTCTTAAGTCGCGATTATTTGTGATAACTATCATTGTATAATCATTGCATCTCTTAATTATTTGATAGCGTTATTTCGCAGAGTAATAATGATATTACACCGAGTTTTTTTTAGATCCTATAAAAACAATGTACCAAAATGTTACCGTATAATCAAAAATGCATATGTGATTGTAAACTACTATAGATAGAATTTTATGTGAAATAAAACATGAGGTAGATTTACATTCTTTATTCTTACATAAGTATTTATTTTTGCTAGCATTCCAGTAGCTAAGTAGATCAAGTCAAGTGTTACGTCTGATCCATTCATGCAAAGCAAAATATTTCACGAATTACAGATAGTTCATTACAATCAATGGCGTAACTAGGCCCTTCGGTCCTAAAACTCTTTAATAAGTTTTAATAGGGAAAAAAATTGTAGAAAATGGGTTCAGAGGATGGCCTATTCGGCCTTCAGATTGGAGTTACGCCATTGAGTTGCAGTCCATAGAAATATTTATTATAATTAGGTATAACATATATTAATTATTATTACTACTTAACATTTTTGGTATTTAATGAAATGCTGAATTGTTGTCATTTTCAATCGACATACAAATCAAGTAAATATTAATGTGTACCTGTACTGTACCAACACTTTGGCAATGCTTCACCTCTGCTGTATTAATATCATTTGAGTCTTCTAACTGAAATTAGTGTTGTAAACGAATTCACGTGGTATTTATTTTGAACCAAAATCTGTCAACCGGAGTCACTCATGCTCGCGTATCTTACAAATCGTATGCCTATCGGGCACGTCCCTGAATAATTTTCACACTAACATTTAACGGATTTTATGTTGCATAAATACACTTAAATATAACAAATGAGCAATGAGTTTGACTCTTTTTAGAGCTACAAACTTACACAATGTACTAGCTTCTACGTCACGTATTATTGGGAACCAACTTCCAAGCAAAGCACACCTTTTCATTTCAACTTTAACTATATATTGACATAGTACACTGTACTCTACACGGGTTGGAGCCTGATTCAATCATTATATATTTCACCATTCACTTATCATTTATAACAGATGAGATCTACATACACATATTTTACGAAAATGTACGTTTTAGTAATTATTAGTTATTAAGTTTTAGCCTTTGGTTAGCTTAGATTTTCAATATTTTCCTAAACTTTGTTGTAAACATGGAATATCATTCTGTGTGTATGCTATAGGACACTATATCTTATGATATAGTAGAATCATTAAACTAGATATGCTCAATGTATTTTCATGTATTTAATAGTATGCGAATTTAGAGGTAAGTTATACAATATCATTTTAGTTCGTATTGCACATTTTCCTAATTAAGATTACAATGCAAACTTCGTCTACCAATTAATTAGACCGAAGTGTTACCATTGTGATTTCTAAAGACACAAAGGTATTCTCACCGTGTCTACCAAAATATTCTTAATGTGTTGATGTACAACGAAGCTATCCAATTTAAATAATCATCTACCTGTCTAACCATTATCTTCATTTTCCGTTGACATTCGAAAACAAGCAAGATTGCTCGTCCCAATTAAGACTAAGGCACCATAGAAAGGAATCTCTATATAAGTTCAATTCCCATTCACCCTTTCGTATAATGGACTTGCTAATTGCTTCAAAGATTCAGTATCAGTTTCAACAATAGAATGAGTTTGCCGTACACAGCGGAAAAATTGACCATCAGACAACCACAAACAAGATTAGCAACCTTTTTGCTGCACAGCTCCCCTTATAATTATCTTTACTTCGTTTAGGGTCATTAAGGACTACATATAATTTAGAAAGCAATTTTGCTAAAATTGATTTTTAATTACTACACTTGTTAATTTTGACTGCGACGATGACTTGTGTTTGTGATGTAGTGTAACTAACTCTACAGGTGATAAAATTTTAGCTAACAAGACTACATTAGTCTGTCTTTATTCCATTGACTGCTTCGGTCTTTGACGGAGTGGGACTTGGGCGTCTTGGAGATTGACCAATCTTCAGCAACATTTTGACTAGGGGAGAATACACGGGCCACAGACCAAAGATTATGCACCCACTGAAGTAAAGATCTTTGTATACTTGCCACCAACTTTCAAACTTCAGCAGACCAAATGAAAGCGTACAGTAGCCAAAGTAGCACGTAACAATCGTTTTCAGAATTATTATATCGATCCAGAATCCTATTTTAGTATTGTGCCATCTCATTATGGCATCATTTCTAGACAACATTGTCTCCAGCTAAAATGTTTTAAAAAGGTTCATTTTAGTAATACAAATTTTAGACTCGTTTCATTAACTATGCAAAATTTGTCCTTACGCCTTTCTCGGTATTCATCACAATAAACTCCATGAAGAAACATATATAATATCCCGAATGAAGACCATGCCACACGGCCAGGAAAAGAAGAGCAGCAAACTGAGAGATGTATCGATTTCCCAAGAATTTGAGCCGCTTGTACACATAGCTTTATAAAATGGTATATTAGTTGTACATACAAACAAATCCATTCTACGGTATGAAATTGTAAATTGGGGACTTACTGGGCAACCCACAAATTTGTACATTTATTGAAGGACGCAATTATATGCCCGAATTTATAAGCCCTCTCGAATAAACTGACGTGGATATTTTCACAGCCATTCCACAGTGATTTTCCTTGAGCATCTTTTCCATTATACGCCATCCCTATGAACAATAATATCGTCTCGTAAACTCACCGGGCTTATTAAACATACAGATATTATAGGTAATGAAAAACACTGTCTAACCTGCGACAATGCATGCACCTTCCGTCACAATCCAACAACTTACGTATTTGTATAACATTATTTTTCCATACAGACCAGTCACTAACATTTTTTTCCAGAACGCGAGTGCCTGCATTTACAAAACATGTTGTGGTGGTTTGGTATAATAGTAATCAATATATAAAGTAAGCAATTTTCTATTCTTCTCATACATTGTAATATATTGTACCCTACATAGTAATATTATTATTTCTAAATATTCACTAATTTAATTAATTGATGCAACCTTGCACATGTATCAATATCAATGTTACATTATGTTAACGTGGTATCTGCTAATTCTAAAATAAATGTAATCGAATCATGTACATGAAAACATAATCAGTTCTTCTCTTTGGAGAAGAGATAGCGGAATGTGCTATTTTTCAAAGAATATAATTCAACGTTATGTGTTAATACTTTGGGTACTGAATAATTATTATATCATTATAATTGGAGACTCTTTACACATCTATAGAGAAAAAGGAAACACAAATACCCTGAAGTCTGGGCTGAGAACGTAGTCGTTGTTGATGTATATGCTTCCAATTTGGTAAATTGCGACATAAACAAGACCTAAAACAAGACGCTGTAATCCAGGGCCAACACTTCGTGGTGGCTTTCCTTCCTGAATAATGTTTATTGTTATTTATTTAATAATGTCATTTATATGGTTATAATTATACTGAAGCTAAAATATTGAAGAAACGTATGTTAATAACCCACCTCCAGGAATTTTCCTTGAACAAAATCTAGATATCTCCTCATAGAATATTGAGGACCAATCATGAAACTTCCAGGGTATAATACATGTCCAGCAGATTCCAACAAAGTTGGAAAGGAATGCAGTGCCAACTGTTTTTGATCTTTAGACAATTCATTCTAACAAAATGAAATATCAATATTATCAGTACATATCAGAAAATCCTAACTCCCTGCTCACTTACCAGGGTTCAAAGCTAGTGCGTCAATACAGCTACGAACTCTAGTTAGCAGATTTTGCAGATTTGGATACCGAAAATATAGGAAAATAAATTTAAAAAAAGTTTAGGCAATGGCAAATCATTTCCTTGGGTGCTTACATCATCCACTGTGCCATCGTGGATGTCCAAAGCTTGTCCAATTAGTCGCAAAGTCAAAACGCAATGTGGTATAGTCCATTTTATATCATATCGCTCGGTTTCCGTTAGGTAGTATTCTATTTCACAAATAAATAATGATGTCATATTATAATTTTATTGCAACATACACAGTAAGCACGCTTACGTGACAATATTCTCCCAAATAATGATATAAAGTATAGAAGCTTGTGTAGCATTGAAATAATTCTCGCTAACAAGTAATATGTGGTGAGAACTGGATTTGTGAGAAGATAAGACGAAAAACAAGTTCACACAGAAAAAACGTGAGAAAATGTTGCGTTCAGCCGTCCAAATTGCCGTCTTACCTGCCAATAAATACGCCATTTGAAAAACAAAGGCAAATAAAATTGAAAATGTAGTTCCTCTGGTAAACATCAGTACCACGTACTGCACCAATATGCAAACGTATGCATGGAAAATATCCGTTCCTAAAATCAATGAAACATAATTTGCAATGAATTATGTGATTCTGAGCGAAATAATGAGCCAAACAGTTGAGGGCTAACCGTAATTAAAATATCCAATGTAAGACCCAGCCAGAATGAAGAATACATGCTGAATTACCGGAGTTTTGTTGAAAAGAAACAGTCGGTGAAATACAGCTAGCGGATAGGCTACAAAACATTTAATGTTGAATTACACAAAAAATCAAGGCAATACAGTTTAACAGCACGCAGATCTGTGCTGTCCGTGGTTTAATGTAATTTAAAGTTTATATCCTACACCCTTTGAACCTTTGAAAAGTAAAAGAGCGTCAGTGCTTTTTTCACGGAATTATTTTTAATTACCCATTAAAATGGAGACAAGTAAGCGTAGGGCAGGCCCAGGAGCTCCGAGATATTGAGCGACATTGTCAATCCAGTCCCCATGAACAGTTGCAGCCTCCATTGTTAGTGTAGTACTGTAGACAAAATTTTTGAATGCTACTTATAATACCGTAAATAATAACACTAATTTAAAATTTGCACATTTGCAGGCAGAATGTACAAAATCACGTCATAAGGAGAAAGTTAAGCAACAAAAATATTGTATATATTTGGAGATGGTGTGATTTTGAGTTCGGTTAGCAGAAATTCTTTATACAGGCAATACATTTTGTAATAGAAAGCATCAAAAGGTACACCAAGCAACTTAATTTTTTTTAAACTACAATATTTTTGAAATGGACTGCAAATGTCCTAAAACATGAATATGCAATAAAATTGCCATGAATGAAACATGAATTATGCGAGCACTGATAGGTTATATTTGTAAATTATTGATGACATGTTCACAATTTTCGACTACATTATATTATAATGTGTACAATGGTATTGTATAAACGACAAATGATGTTAAATTATCGGCAATCTACCTCGTCCCTCCCCGGCTGAGAATATAATTCACGAAAATGGATTTTTTCGTGTTGACAGTTACCCTTTTAAATAATTAAGTTTTATTTTGGATTTTGTTTGACTACTATTTTTTTTACTTTGTTTACCTTTGTTGTTGCTGCTAGCTGTGGCTGGTGAGTGGAGGTGAGGAGGGGTGGCCAATTTCTCACGTTTATTGAAACCCGTCACTTTAAAAATGTACCGCCCTTGGAACACTGGTAGACAGTTAGACTGGTAATCGAGAAACCAACAATACGAAAAATCACACACGAATTACATTTGCACGTAGAAGTCGAATTTTGCAATTGCAGCGCGTTGTTGTGCTGCGGTTGCGGTAGACTGGTAGACTGAAAGAAGTGTCTGGCTGGACTGACTGCAGTCCAAAGTAAACTGCGTGATGTATTATTACTGCTACAGTTGTGTTATATTACAATAATAGTAATCACGCGAATTAGTAAAATATTCATCCCAAAAAGTGGGGCACCGGTACTTGCACAGCAAATTCAGTTTTTTGGGAAAGAGAATCAGATGATGCAAAATGTTTTACCTAAATTGAATTGGGTCGCAATCTGATTGGCTATCACCTTCTTTTGATACAATTGGGCTTTCACTTTGAAAACCACGTGATACATATCAAGGTATGCCTTTACCACACGTAGAAAGTCACAGACTAAAGACACTTCACACAGAAAGGATTTTATAGACTTTACTAGTAAAATCATAGACATCTATCTAATATAAGGCTAGTAATCGAAACTAGTAAGCATCCAAAAGCAAATACATAACTACTGCTACAGGGATGATATATTCAAAAAAGGTTGGCAATATGGCAAAGGAATAAACTATTGGAAGGTTTACTTTCAACGTTTCAACCACGTTTTTCAACGATCATGATTCTTGATCAATAGTAGGGTATTGATATACAATATAGGAAAGAGGTAGTATTTATATATTATTATACCAAAACCAATGCCAAGAAAGGGGTAACAAACAAACATCCAATTAGCCGATATTAAAACTGAACGGACGCTTTTACCATTACAAAAAAGTCAATTGAAGCTTTTCAATGATTGAGTAGTGACCGATACTTGTATATATATCAATTATTCGCTATTACTATCCATCATGGTCTTGAAATCATATACACATCGACGCTATAATTAAAATTATTGTTTATTTGAAAGAGCAAGAGGTGTTACCAGAAAATCACGGAATTACTAATAAAGTTTACATTTCGTGAATGTTTCACAAATGAAAGTACCTATATTTATTTGTAATAAAATATTAATAATAGGGATGGCGTATAATGGAAAATTTAAAAATTTGCTCAAATATAAGGAAAACCACTGCAATAATGAACGAATCGAATAAACGTCAGTTTATTCGATCGAGAGTTTCGAGAGGGCTTATCCGTTATGTGGAGTGGTCTCTCCTCTGATTGTGAACCTTTAATAGTGTAGAGTATAGACGCCTTCGATTGTCTGTCGAGTCTAGAACATAGAAGTCGAGCAGTGACGAGTGTACATATATGCGTTGATTATACGTCGATTCATACTAAATACTGAATTGCTACAGAAGACGACCACTGCATTGTGATCACTTTGTGCGTGTATCGAAAAATGGCTGATCATATATAATTCTTAATATTTTTCAATAATAATAGTGCTGTTAATGCTAATAATACTTACTCTCCAAAAGTGTATATCAGTGTCAATTAGGAAACGAATTCTTTAACAATTTGTGGCATCCAAATATATTAAAGAGCGGCTGACAAAACTGACTAATCCAATTTTAAGTGCATAAATTGGTAAATTATTACACCAAACAAACGACTAAACAGAAAGAAAGCTTTAATGTGAAAGGTGAACTATAAATTTAGTTAATTGATCATTTATCTCAAGAGGCCCAATAGTCTAGTTACGTTACGTTTAAAGACAAATTATTAATTAAAAAAGTTAATTAATGTAGACGTATTCAATTTGTTTGCTTTGCATATTATGTGTCAATGTGCCTCTCCATTTGTAATGCTGTTGGAGTCAGACACATAAATAAAAATGAATTGAATTGAAAACGACGTTGGCTAATTAAGTATATCTGTATCCAATATCCAAATACTGGTTAATGGACACTGGTTGGTGATTTACTGATTGCGTACTCAAAATGCCTGTTGCAAAATTATTTAAACCACTTCTTCCATCATCCAAAAGTTGTAATGAATGTGTGCTGCTGCAATCAATAATGCAAATGGCTCGTAGAATTAAAATAATTCGTTGCATTTTGCAGCTAATCATTTAGTAATTTTTCTATTTAATATATGAAGGGGAAACAATTACCACCAACAATCTAAGAAAGATCCACCAATCTGGCTGATGGATTTGTCTGACGGCTCAGACGCTGAGGGTGGTATCGGAGACTTTGGAGATGTTGATCAGGATGAAGAGAATGTTCTTCTTGGGTCGGATGATGAAGAGGTATACAATGAGTTTTCATGTATAGTCAGCTACAAGCGACTAATAAATATTACCCAACCAATACCTAACATAGAACCCCATACCCCGCATCACCAAATGAAGGCCCACCTCTTTCCTTTGGTTTTTTTGTGAACATTTGGGTTCAAGCGTCACTCCAGGGGTGGTCGTAAGCATGGTTGCAACGTTGCAAGGACTGGGTCGAATGTCGATTTGCGGGGTAACCTTCACAGGGTCGGGTGCTAATCGTAGATAACTTTTTGCAAGATGTAGCTATGTTCTACAATACCTCTCTACCAAATTATTTTCATTCTTTCACATTGGAAATCCATGTTATTCTTTTTTTTTTTACTTTTTTACATATAATTTCAATAAGACATACTTCCTAGCTGTAGCTACATTTTGCAAAACGTTTCAGTCTACGCTTATATAGTACCTTGTGATGCTTACGCCGTAAAGTGACTTTTCCCCTACCCTATATAGCACAACCATGTGGTGACAACGATTTTGATTGGACCTTTAATAATAATTATTATTACTACATTATTTTTGCTACTATTGTACAGGGTTAACAAATTATATTTTATTGTCTTAGTTTTGTAGAATCCAAACCGGAGCTAATGGAGCTGTTGAAGTGAATGAAGACAAAGTTTTGGAAACAGATGAGTACGTTTTCTTACCTTACTTGCTTCACAAACAAGATGTTATTTACTCACAGTTTCAAAAAAGCCAAAGCAAAAGTTCTCTCTTTTCTTAAGCCAAGAATTTTAAGTCGATTTTGTGGTAGTGCAAAAAGCATTTACAAGAATACGAATGACGAAGTAACCGACTTTGGAAATTAAAACATTCATATGAGATATGATCCCGTTGAAAAAAACTTAATTGATACACTATTCACTGAAAATTTTATATATGCGTGATCGTGGATTTGAGAAAGATTTTGGCGAAAAGCTACGTAATAAAACGTGTCTGAGGTACATGAGTGTAATTTTTACGAGTAAATAAATTAATGTCAGCGTTTGATTTATGTTTTCAGAGAGGAAGAGGATGTTTTGGATTTAGCCCTTGATCCTGATGATGAATTAGACGAGTTTGTGGAAGAGCCGTTAAAAGGTGGCCGGGTGGCTCCTGTCAAAGTTCGTATTCAAGAGAGTAATGAGCAGCATAATTCCCAAACACAAGCTGAGTATGTCAACGAGTCCATAGCTGAAGCCCAATCGGCAGGTGGGGACAATGACGATGAAGAAGACGTAGAAACCGATCCGAAAAACCCACGTTCTCGATTTTTAACAGAAAGAAAAACGGAAGAAATAACATCAGCATCAATCGGCAATCCTATTCAAATATTGGGTAAGTCATAAAAAACATTTGAAAGTTTTTCCTGGTCGATGTATGTACCTTGCTCCCAAAAATCAATTGAACTAACGTATATACCCTGACTTTCCCAAAGGTGAGAGGAAGGTTCGGTCGGGGCATTCTGATTTACGACAGCCAAAGAATTGGGGAGGTCAAAGGCCACAACTTTCTCGCCAATTCAACCGAGGGCCAAGATTACCTCCCAATAGACAAAGCTTGCTGGGGGACGCACCTCGACAACAGGGGTTCAGACCAAGGTTCCCTAATTCTAATGAAGCTCCAGTTGTACAATTTCAGGAAAGAATATTCACTGATTTCAATAAACCGTTACCACCTGGACAACAAATAAGTACAATAGGAATGGTTGCCCCTTCTAACAATCCCATCATTGGTAACACTCCAAGAGGACCGCCTCAAGGAAATGGTCCTCGTCATACTACGCAGTCTGGAAATAGACATGGACAGTTTAATCGTAATCCATTCAGGGTAGAGAACAATCAAGGTGGGAGGCCACGAATGCCAAATACTGCACCAAGACTTCCTCATCATCACCACCAACATCCGCATCCACATTGGAAACATAGGCAACCACCGCCGTCTACAGGAGCGGGAATGCCTCCTAATGTATCAGGCGTTCATCCTGCTGTTATAGTAAATGGAAATCCGGGATCTCCGTTTCAAGGTCCACCTCCTCACGTCAACAACCAAAACCCTCACAATGGTCCTCCGGGTCAAGGCCCTCCTCATCATTTATTGAATCACGGTCATCCTCCACATGGTCCTAATGCGCCTGGGGCTGGCATTCACAGGTCTCCCCCTGGCGTTATGCATAACTCACCTCAAAATCAAAACATGCATGGTTCATCTCAAGGTATAATTGTCCATACGCCGCCTCAAGGTCCTAATATGCATGGTCCTCACAATCTTAATGCACCCGGTCCTCCAGGTCCTATTATTCATGGTCCACCAATAGGCCCGCCTCAAGGTCCCAATATCCATATTATACCACAAGGTAATGGTCCCCTCCAAAATACAAATGTGCATGGACCTCCTCAAGGGCAGCCACCAAACATACCTGGCCCAAGACAACCTCCCAACAGCCACCCACCTAATCATTTACCGGGGAATTTCCATGCCAATCAAAACTTCGGCCCAGTTAGTGGAAACTTTAATCCAGGTCCTCCAAATAGGTTTGATGGACCATGTCCAAATAATCAAGATAATTCTCCTAGACCCATTCAAGGAGAACCTCATCATCCAAACTTTGGAGCATCTCCGAGACCAATGCACCAACAAATGAACATACGACCGCCTTTTATGTCTCATCACCAACATCAGCGGTTTGGTAGTCCCAACAGGCCACCAATACACCATCAAATGGATGTAGGAGATGGCGGTCCTTTCTTTCACCAGCCCCCAGGGCCCTCAAACCAACATAGCGTACATATGCAGGAACCCCAGCAGCAACCTTTTTGGAATTCTCCACACGGTCCTCCCGGTGATGTCAACTCTTGGAACCATAACCAGCAGGAGCATTATCCAAGGAATCACATCCCCCAACATCACATAAACCCATTTAGACCCCCTGAGCCTTCAATGGAACAGTATCAACATCCAAATAACCCTGTATCCGAACACCAACCTCAACATCACTTTGGCCAACGTCAGTATCAGGGTCAATCACCTAGCCAGCCTGCCTACGGTGACGGTCCCCAAGGACCGATGTACGAGGAACAACAGCCAGATCCATACTATTCCAGTGCAGACCAACATAATTTTAAGCAGTACGGAGGTTCAATTATTAATACTGGTAACCCAAATATGGGTGAAAATAGTGACAGCAGATATGATGGTAGAAGTGGGCTTACAAGAACGATTGTTGTTTCTAACATGCAAGAAAAAGAACAATATTTGTCAAGTCAGCACAGAGAAGAGGACACAAGTGACTACTACCGATCTAGACCCACTCTAAAAAGAAAAGGCGATGCGAACCCAGTTGATGATTTTATTCCTTTCAGCAGCCCTGGAAAGGTAAAAAAAATTTTTAGTTGTTTTACTTTTGGCATTTTGATATTCTTTAGATCATTTCAATTAATTTTTTAAAACTATTTTACAGAGATTAAATAATCGCCTTGGTCCCCCCGTTAGTCGCAGAGAGGGAGAGGAACATCGTGAACAAGTCGTTCAAATCATACTAGAAACAAAGGTAGAATACTATTTAGATTCCTGTGGCATTCGATATTGAGATGGTTGCATTGCACGTTGAATGTTTGTGTCTGTCTTAGGAACAAATGATTTAACACGTTAATAATAATGCAATAATATATATTACGTGCAGAGAGAAATGGGGTTAGATGACGATTATATAAAGAAACTGGAAGATCAGAAGAGATTAAGGGCAGAAATTTTGCGAAAAAAGGAAGAACGCAGAAAGCAGAGCAAAGGAGGTCACGATGCGGAGGATGGGTACGAGAGGGAATATGCAGAGAGTGATCAAAGACAAGTGTCACACACTAGTATTAAGCCTAGCAGGACATCAGATACTGCAAGTTCTGTAACAGCCCCAATCCGGAATTCCATATATGTTAATCCTAAGGCGTTTAAAGGAAACTTATCTTTGCTGAATACAAATTTAAAGAAAATTAACATGGCTACGACTAAAGCCAAAGGCAGAACAGACGAAAATGAAACTGTAATTGACCCAACCTGTACGAAGCCTAAGACGATTCTACGTATAATCAGAAATAAAAAAGGAAAAATCATCAGCCAGCGTAAGGTTAGTACAGTACTACAGTTGTATGATTTTTTAAATTTTTTGTGCAGATTGGTATGTTTTAATTTAGCGCAAATTAGTAGCCTATCAATTATAATTTACCGCCTTTGCCATCATTATGTTTCTTTACCCGGAATCAACAAAGACTTCTACCTTTACTCACCCTTAAGTTTACATTTTCATATATTTTTGTTCTAAATAATTTTCAATTATGCTTAAATATCTACGTGTTCATAATTTTATGATACTCTGGTAAGTAAATCGTACAATTACAATTTTCATCTCAATAGTTAACTCTATGCACAATCACTCTGTACACTACATGGCATGGCAGTGATAACAGTATGTTTACTAATCAGTATACTGTTATTATGATTCTTAGTAATCATAATCTAAGATTTTGGCGAATTGTAGGTATGTACACCACGTATTGTATACACAACTCTATTGTACCTCTGTTTTGATCTGAGGAATAGCCATCTTTATACTCCAAATAATTTTTAAACACTAATATAGGTCGCTGTATTAATCGTGTACGCCTGTAGTCTGCAGGCATTAACCCTATTTATTTTTGAATATGGATGACCTCAGCATCATTATGAATGTTTAGATCCAAAAGATTAGCTATTAAAAGATATAAATGTTAGCAGTAGGCTGTGGCAGTGGTCTACAAAGTCCGCATAGACCACTGAACGCGGTAACAAATCCTATCGAACTTTACTGCGTACTGACATAAGCATGGAGACATTGTAATGATGTTTTCACAACCAAACCTCACTATTTTAAATCAATGATTATGCATAAGAAGTCACCTACAGAGTCGGAGTTAATGAGGAAAGGTGCATCGTCGTTTGTTGTACAAGCTAAAGTTAAACTAATTTCCGATGATTCTTAATTGAACGAGGATCCTGCCTGATGGTGATTGCACACTATAGGCAAGTGAGAATAGAGTTTTCCATCTAAGTGCTGTTGTGTTACAACAATTGACAAAACATTCCACCTTGAGGAACAGCTACTTTGTACTTACCTTCATGTGCCATTCAAGGTGAATTAATTGAATGACAAACTGGTACGTTAAGTCTAACCTTAGTAACTCCGCCACTGTAGTTCATTGGCAATAAGTTTTAAAGTAACAATAAGTGGACGCTATACAATTCCAAATATAAACCCAAAATTGACATAGTTTTCAATACATACTGAACACAAAAAGTGTTAGTCTTGTGCCCGTTCATAGTGAACTCGTTATAAATACATTTAGCCGACGCAAGAACTTGCAACAGTTAAATAGTTTTGAAATCAAACAAGTACTGTTAAAAGTGATTGTAATGTCATGAAAGGTATTTATAGACAGACCAGTATTTTTTCATTCATCTCAATTTTTACTCAAAGGTTTACTGAAAGGAAACTACGGATGTTTTGCTAATGGTTTAATTGTCCACATGGTTTTTAGGATACCGTTCCATTAGGTATTGCCATTGCCATTAAAGCAGCTATTTTAATATTGATGATGTACACTTACAATACAAGAATGCAGAGCATTGAATTTTTGATGTGACTCGGCATGTATGCATGCATGATGTGAAACTGACAAGTGCATATTAAACAATAGTTTATTAGTATACGATTACTTTTACTTGTGACGTAATGGGTTCATGACAAAAAATGACCTTAGGTGACGAAATTGCAGATGACTTAAAATTCACACTTAAGTTCAACCTATGCTTGTAGTATGTAGTTACATTAGTTACAACTTTCATTGGTAATTATGATATCAAGTCTTCCACAGTTTACAGCTCCCACCGGTCCAACTGGAGACAATTTTGGAATAATTGTTTGTGCCCTACAATTTGGATTCAGTAGAGTCTCGCTATAGTGGGATTCGCCATCATAATTTTAGATTTTGCCATGATACCGAACTCAATTTACAATCTTAATATTTTAGATTTGCATGCGGTTATGATGTAACCTGAATGTTTTATCGCCTTGTAGTATTTAAGAAAGGATAATTAGCATTGCAACCATTTGAATGATGAATCCTATACCGAGTGTGCTAGGCCCTTCCATAAGAGTTCTTTTAAATAAATACGATTATACGACTTAGCATAATAATACTATTACTAGTAATTCACAAATATACCGATGATACTTCTGAATCGTATTATGTTGGTACAGATATGGTTGACACGAAGTAAAATGAAGTTGTACATGTAATAAAAAAGGCCTGAAACGGTGCTAATTGTGGAGATTTGTGGATGGTAAAGGTACATGTGTGACACACACATAAGCCATGTGATAAGACTGCTGAGTAAATTATAACGGAATTTCCTCTTGTAAATAATACGTCAAATACGTGTATGTACATTAATTGTTTTGTATTGCTACACTATACAATTTTTTAACACGATTTTCGGGGACTTGAATCGGGAATCAAGATGAGTCCACCATTTCTGCCTACAAGTAATCTAACATGAAACAGTACAGTACTCCCTCCTGTAGACTGCATATTTGTCAAAATTATGAATGGTACCACTATAGCTGGACTCCACTGAATTAGGTGTATCTAAGTCATAAGTACAATTGTGTATAATGTAATGCTTGTGGTAATTGTGGAAACACTAAGACTGACAATTGTATGTCAGAAATATTTACTCACAGTATGTACAATATATTTACATACCCTGTTGTACGTATTCTAACGCCTTGCCCACACATTTTAACTCTCAAATGGAACTTACTGTATACAGTATGTACGTATGAATTAGAAAACAGACATTTATAGTAAGTTCAAAGGGCTATACCAGTGCAGTTCTGAGGGCTAAAATGTTTTTTAAATAAAATAAGACAGGTCTTTGTAGCCCCGTAGAATTAAAACTTGAGTTGTCCAGCAGAAATGCCGCCGTAGCTGTTTCACTTTTAAGCATGTCCATTATTTACTAAGAGATGACTGAGTATAGAAAAATATCTGTGATCTTGTAGATGTTCTGTTATCTATCGTCCTGACCGTAGCTGTGATATAATATGTGATATTTTTAAAAAAATGAAAGCTTATGTCAAATACTCAAAAAAATGTGAATGAATGTAATTTTGATGATATTTGTGATGGGATACATCTCTCAGGTGAAAGTAATACCAAACGAGCATCAAGACGGTCCTTCGTCGTCGAAAACGTCATAGTATCATGAGTGTACAACACACGGCCTATGGCTTTTGCTACTACAACGTACTCCTCGATCGCACCTCATGCATCACCACTCTTAATTCTCTATATACACAATTAATTGTAAATAGTTTTATTGACTAATTGAAATTTTGTATTTGTATAATTATATCTTAAACGTATCGGTTTTTATAATGTTACAGTATAGTAGCTACCTTATTATTTGACTTATTGAAAGACTTGACAAAGAACAAACTTGTTAATTAATTTAGGATAAGAATTATTGCGTTGTTGGACGTAAATGAAATCATGCATTGTTCTATTTAACTTGTTTAACAGTGTTCTATTTTTTCGTGATCTCTTAGAAACTAGATTCAGTTATAAGGGCATTAGTTTTAATATTCAGATTTATATTAGTTTACGAATAATAAATCATGTAATGTAATGTAGCACAGGGTACTGAAGACTCCAATTTTTTGTGTCGTCGTTTTACATCAACCCAGAAACTTTGATTCTTCATACCCTACAATGCACAATTATCATTAAAATGTCTAGCTTATTACTAGACTACGTTGGTTAGAAATTTTAAGCTGTTTACAGCTTAAGCTTAAGGTGTTGTACTAATGATTACATATGGTATCAAGTAACATATTATAACCATTACACAATATCAAAATTTAAGAAAAATAAACTAACAAAGACTATTAAACATGCTTTTACATTCTCTTCATTGGGACACTTGTTCATACTTTTCGTCCTCATGAAATCATATTATTATATGCCCATAAAATCATGAAAAATCACGACGTTTCAAGTTCATGAGGGCATATTTTGTTTTTCCCATGCTTTGGTTTCTGTTGCAGGATATGATACAACATTAAATGCGCCTTTGAGCAATTTGCCATTGTATCGTGTCAAATCCTTTGGCGGAACATAAATGTGGTCATCACCTACGTAGCAGTACCTACAAACAAACAGAATGACAATAGTCTTAACGTAAATGTCCAAGCCCAACATTATTACACTTCCTTATTAAAATCCATTACATACAATCTCAATCAATACTGCACTAGAAATTGTTTTACGTACGGTAGTCTTAAAACCCAGTATGAACTCTGTGGTAATTTTACAGGTTCCTTGTTTCCCGGTGTAAATATGGGACATGGAGAGGGACCTGGTTGAATTCGGGGACAAATCGTAACATGCACTGGAGCTTTTGGTGTCACAATGTGAATTCTCATTAGCTGAGCAATCATAGTACGCACTTCTCCTCTGTTGTCTCGACTGAATTTCAAAACAAAACGTTACTCATCAGCAGTATCAAAACACGGTGATATAAACATTTGGGAATTTAGTAGACTAGTCTTACTTGCATGGGCACTTGAAATACAATGGCATATCAGATGTTGCAACTTTAGTCGCAGCCTCTTTAAGGTTAGGCATCGAATTTCCAAGGTACATAAGAATTTTATCCGAGTTCTCCAGCATGAACCGATGACCACGCTTACATTCATATTCTGTTCCAATGAACCTTGATAAGTACAAAAAATCATCAATCATTATGCTATAAGTCTAACATAGTATAAAAAATGTGAGAAGAGATGCCAATGAAAAAAATTCTTTAAAAACAAGTCATAGAAAATTATTCATTATTATGTATCATTAAATTATACATTCTGGATTGAATTGCACTGAAAATTATTGTAAATTGGCCTAGGCCAATTCAGTTGGCCCAGGCCAAGTTGTTGTCGCACCTTCAGTCAGGCCAGTACCGCTACTGGCAGCGCGTCGCAGTCTGGGCCGTTGACATATATATGTATATACATATCGTCTGCGTAGTTTGGAACCTCCAACGGGACATTTGCCCTAGAAGGTGTATTGTAATACACACAGGCAGAAATACACGGTATATGGCCCCAATGAGTCTTGGGTGGTTTTCAAACTACGAAGACGATATACAGAGTGGTTCAAAAACATCAAGAATCCAAGAAATTGTTTTATTTTTTATTTCACACTAACTACGTAACAACGCAATAAATTTCAAATGCTTTTTATGTGAGATTCATATCTCGTATTAGAAAACACACACAACTCTTCTACTTAATAAAATTAGCACTAAAGAAGGATAAAAATAATATTTTTATTCTTCCTTCCATTGCAAAATTCTACCGTAACATTAGGTACTTAATTTCAATTATTCGCTTGGATTGATGATATTTCTTGATGATACTGAACCACTCTGTACTTTATGTGCAAATAACAAAAAGAAATATCACGAACACTTTTACATTGAATTCATCCGTTATTCTCTTTGCTCTGCTGGGTGGTCTTTTCCCCCTTATAAATCTAGGTATAGGTTTCGAAACTCCAGCTTCAGCCTTAACCATAACATCCCACGGTAATAAGGAATTAGATCCTGAAAGAAATCCTGGCTGGTGAGTTATGCCGGTGTTGTGAGAGTATAAGCTAAAATTTGCATTAGAAATCGTTGTACTTGTTCATCTCATTGTCAGTTCCATAAATATAAATGTGTTTTATAAATTTTACCTAGAAGATCCCAAACATACAAGTGACCACGAAGAAAATAAGGGTAGCAGTCCTTGAAGAGATTTCGAATGTAGCATTCCCGGAAGATATTCTATTGTATTAGAAATTTGCACGGAGCTAGAGTTAGTAGAAATTTCTACATCACTGAAGGTCAAGATTTCTGAATTTTTCAAATCACTCTCTGGCAACCTGGCAATTGGTTCCTCTGCACCAACTTTCTCTTCTTCGTTTGCTTCGCTTGCAGTCAAATCTGGTGATTTGTCATCAGTCTCCAAATTCATTTCTGATAAATCGGTCTCTATTTCCGAAATTTCCTGTTCCTGTCTTTTGTCATCCACTTCTTCGCTTCCACTGTCACGATCCTCTTCATCCTCGCTCGATTCAGACTCTCCTTCCTCTATGTTCTCTTGGCGTAACTCGGTTTCCATCACCTGCGACGCATTATCTGCATCGAGGTCCAGGCCCACTTCATTTACATTTTTGCTCAATGCATTTGATTTACTTTGAAGAATGGCCAACATTTCTTGTAGGGAAAGTTCTTTTGTGTTTTTGTCTGCCGGGACAAAGAAAGGGAACGGATATGATTCTAGTCTTTCACAACATTCTTTGGACATTCTCTCATAGTAATCATGGTTAGCCTCCTTGATAGTGAAGGGTTCATTACGAGACCCTTGTCTTCTCCCACAATTACAAAATGATACTACTCGTTGGCCACTGGTATGCGGCATCTCCGGGAAAGACTTGTCCCTATACGAAAGACATCCCAATAGTTGTGCAAACAACTGTGCAAACGATTTTGAATTATGCTGAATAAAAATGGTCTTACATTTCAGGCAAGGGGACAACTTCCAAATGGTCTCCATTTCTCACTCTATGCATCGGATTAGTACAGTAGTTTTCAAGTAAACTACGTGTTTCACACTGTCGCCGTCTCTTCCAATACCGTCCACATTTATCCCTAAAATAGTAAACATGATAATTATTGCCACATTTTTACGTTAGTATTAGAAATTTAAAAAAGTGTAGGTTTTTACGCTAATCGTTCCAGCCATGGTAAAACCTTTGGTCCACGTGATAAACTTAGGAAACTATTGATAGCGACAGTAAGTTTTGCTTGATGAAGCTCGGCTGAATATATATCGGGTAAATTTTTTAAATAGTTTGAGTAAATTTTCGGAAAAATATTTGCACATTGCATTTCCAGGTATTCTGAATCCACGTTTATATATTTATGAAGATGTGCCATACTCTAAAATTACAATAAACAATTAATATGGCTTTATGTACCACAATTTAATGCCGAACTATATTCAAATTAGATCAAAGTAATTAAGACAATGTATGTACGTACTTCAGGGGCTTTCGATGTATCAGAACTTTCATTGATTAAATATGAAGAAAGTTTTTCAAATGCAAGTCCCCATTGCTTTAATGTTGGCACAATAAAAAAGTGTTTATACTCTGCAACTCTCTTGCTATCATCATCAAACCCTTTCTTTAAGGCAAGGCGTGTGTGCCCTAAAATAAAGTCATGGAAATCCGACACGACATCCTTGTACGTATAATTGGATTTTGTTTTAGAAAACGACTGGTTTTTGTTAGGACAGTGTTCGTGAATGATTTGAAAATAAACATATGCATTGCCATCAAATGTCCCTGCGGTGTCCCTTATTGATTTATCGAACAAAAATACATAGTTTTGGCTAGATGGTATGGCAAACAAAGAATTTCTACTTATGTTTGTAATTATTCTGGTTTTACGAAGTATTTGGTATATCTCTTCTTCCAACGCATGTTGCTGTTCCTTTAGCGGACTTTTATTTAGACTCGCTACTTTTTGAATTCTTTCTGGAAATTCTGATTCAACTTCGAACAGAAACAGAACACGTGGTGAACTGTTTACAAAGATTAAATGTAATCAACATTTCACAATTTTAACTATATAATAATAAGATTGTCTTGTCGTTAGCTTTTGTGTTACCAGCATCGTCCATGATCAATCCACGATTTTGGTAGATCCAGATCTTCCAGAATTTCCACTAAAAACGGTAACATTTGCTGTCTACGGACAACAGAGAGGTAAAAATGTTTAATTAATTGTATTGGTATGTTGACTCGTTTATTGCCAAGTATAGATTTCTAAAATAGTCTTTGGCTAGGTAATATATGGTCTTCATGTACTGACTGATGTACTACATCTACAATCTACAAAAATATAACGAGTAGGTATACTGAAATATCTCACCTTACTGCATCAAGGGTACGGAACAAATGAATGTAGCTAGTTTCAAAAAAACTAGAAGTACTGGAAAGTATAAGTATGTGCGATAATGAAAATAGTAATAATAAGTTTCTGAAGTATTCATCCTTAAGGGTTGACCACACCGGTATGAATCCCTGTTTGTAATTGTAATATATACTCCTTATAATAAAATGTGAATTTTCAATTCTCATAATTACAATGTGACTGTCCAATTTTATTGTTATAATCCAAACTTAATTTACTGAATTTTGTAGGGCTGTTGACAATTGTTGGCACGCTTCTAAGCACAACTTTTGGTCATAGGCACCTTCCAAATGAAGGAAAAGGATAGATTCATCTTCATAATAAAATCCATTTATACAGCTCTGAAAAATAATTTGAAACTTTGTCAAATCATATCTAAAGAATACCGGTTTCAAGTTATATTAGGTTATTAGAATCCTTACAAACTTCTTTTGCTGACTACGTTTTTCATTTGTAGATTTTACACCAATCTCTTCCTGATTTGTAGCTTCCGACTCTGAATTACAGCCCTGCTCTTTCATGGACTCCACAGGATCAGAGACATTGTCCTGAAGGTCGGATTCACAAAACAATGTAGGTGTTCCAAACGAATCTAAAATTAGCCGAAATGCCCGTTTGTGGCCTTTAAATGTGTGGAAACTGCTCGATCCAAATACAGATACCACCACAACCTCCTTTTCATTTAACTTTTCTGATATCTCTGTTGAAAGTGAAAACTTGTTTCCAATAATCAATGGATGTATACCCGGAGGTTTAATATTAAACATCGTCATATTACTATCTTTGCAATTGTTTGAAAATAATAAAATAAATGTCCAGTGGTTTACATTTTTTGCTCACTCTCACTCTCACTCACTGGCACTGGTCAAAGTAAATTAGCGGAATTTGAATTTTCCCACGATCCAAGTTTATATATTAGTCTCACAAATTAAGTTAGCGGAATTTGAATTTTCCCACGGTGCAAGTTCGAGTTGTTAATATAGTCTCAAAATTCCGAACAACATAGTTTGGGAACGGTCTTTTTCTATTTCTATGTATAAAATGCAGGTCATGCATGTGAATGTGAATTTAAAGAAATCATGCCCACCAACAACACTGATTGTTTCCGCGTCTCTAAAATAGAATGAGATTACAGGAGCTTTATTCAGTATCATTAAATTTATTTACGGTTACATTTTTCAGTTCCATTCAAATGCTTCCATGTATCCTAAAAGTAATCTAAAGGTGTGTAGTTTGCATGAAGTCCGTAAGTATAAAGGTAAGTACAACTTCATTTTACAAATTCATAAAATGTAAGTGTACCCATTTAATGTTTGTTGCATAGCCTGTGTAGAAAGAAGAATTTTCTTTTCCGGATCAAAGTTGAAGTTAAATAATCACCGTATGTAATTGAAGTATGAAATTTCTAATCATTACTTACATCAACTACCTACAATTTAACAACTGATTGTGAATAACAGACAACATAAATCTCTTTATTTCTACTTATGCTATGTATAACTAAAACATTAATTAAACTGACTGTTAATGAGCGTTTGACTTTTTGTGACGTGCATTAATCAAATACACCTGACCACAGCACAACCACATAATAATTAGAATTACAATATTTATACTCCATAGTTCTTTCTTCTGACATTGTTATATATACACGTATTTTAGTATATAGTCGCGTGTACCGTTTATTTACCTTTAAAATTTTGTTGCGTATATTTGTTATGTACAAGGCTGTACAATTCACATATTTACATTCTACACAAAGTAACCTGAAGATTAAACTTTTACACCTTTTTATTCTATAGGTAGTAACTTACTATAATAAGTACGTACATTCTGATATATATATTGTAGGATAGGTATGCACGTATTTGGTAACTATTTTTCTGTATAGCTGTCATTTTGACATGCTTGAATTTAAAGAAATATCATAGCAGTGACTTGGATTCCATAATATAGAATAATATTGCAAGATTACCCTATCAATTAGTAGTAACTTACAATATAACTGCTCGTTTTAATTACCCAATAGTATTGGGTTGTGATATTTGGAAGAATCTGGCTGTACGTAGAGGGGGGCATTGGGGCACAATGTACACTGAAGACTGTAAACAAACATTGTACACAATATATACATATACAGTTCATGAGTACGTGTAGTTTTTTATGCGTACATTCATGAAACATTCGAGATCACATTATTCTTTTTGTCATTTGGCTGACGTTCATGTTACGTAGTTAGTGTAGGGACATTACGTACGTTATTGTGCAAGAAATAAGTTTATAAATTGATCAAATCTAAGAATGTATGTACAGTTAAATTGAACATAAGTGTATAGAAGTGCGTGTGTACTGATATGATGCGTCGTCGTATTCAATGTGTTGTGCCACTGTTGTCGTCACTATGTCTCTTGTATGGTTTCGCACACTAATAGGTTCACATATGATTACATACATTGTCTTTCCTTACACTGGTGTGTGTACGGGTATATGATCCATGTCTCCTATACTTTTCACACGACGGTGTTTCTTGACCACGGACTGATTGTAAGCCTCCTTACTGCTTTCACTACTTTCACTACTCTCTTTCTCTTGACTGTCCCCGCCGTTCTCTTCAACTTTCTTCGATGTTGAGTATGGCATTGTCATGACTGACTGTGGTCGTTGCTGTTGGGGTTCCGAAAGATGAACAAAACTTGCATGCGAGTCCCCGTCTAAAGATTGAGTGGCACTTCCTCCAGTAAACTTTCCGGGCAAACCAGGGGGTAGGGGAGGTGGCAAAAAGCCTCCCCCAACTCCTAACGGTTCCCTCATATCGGATTTAATTTTCTCATCATCTCGGTGGTGATTCATATTATCCTGCTTTATCTTCAGTCCTAAGGCTCTACTCAGTGATCCCTATAAATTCAAACATTAATTAGCAATTTAAAGTGCAAGCTACAAGCCTTAGCCTTACAAGGACACTAACGACAGTAAGAAAAATTGTCAGTGATTACATGTGTTAAAAGTTCTTTTTAGCTAACCTGTGAGCTTCTCCAAGTGGAAAACTACGAGCGGGAAATCAGATAAAATGAAGATTAGTCAAGCCAAGTAAAGTAGGTAGTGGTATATTTGAAGCAAAGACAGAGTGCAGAGATTAAGATTGTCAAGACTGAAATGAATAAATCACGAAACAACAGTGCTGGGAGCCGATCACAAAAGCAGGTTAAATTTATTAGTAACCTTTTGGGCAAACAGAAGACTGTAAGTCTGCCATCATCCCCCAAACAACAGATTAGGAGTGGAACAACAACAGAAACAAGATCCAATTTAACTCAATTTCAAAACATCGCTAATATACAGAGTGTTTCTTAATGGTCTTTACATTTGTAACCCACTATGGGTTTTTGTATGCAGTTTTAGCGATTCTGGGGCTTATTTTCAACTCTCTCTAGCAATTTTGCAATCCAGCAAACAAACCAAGAAACCATGATGATTTTCATATAACGGCCAATGTAATTGGTAAATTTGCTAGTTAGCAAATTGTTGGAGAGATTATAATAAATATACCCCTACTGTAGAGATCATTAAGAAACACTTTGTACATATTATTATTTAACAATCAAATACTAAATATCATTATCGCTATTTATAGCTCATTGTTTGGCAAAAACGCTAAAACAACGGTGAAATGACTGATTGATTGTGAGTATTAAGAAGGGCTGAGAGGAATCTACAGCATATTAGGTAGTCTTACTCGCAGACTGGTCCGTCGCCTGTTATCATCGCTACCACGGCGAAACGCTTCGTTTGTCATGGGGTTCGATCTCCCCAAAGAGTCCGCACGCTGCTTCTCCAGGGTTGACATGCGAGATTTGGTCATACGGTATTGCTGGGTTATCTTCGCCCTGGAAGGTTTCATATAGAAAACAGTTTGTAATGTGAAATACGATTACCTCCGTACAGAAAATGATTAAAGGAGTGGTGAGGTCCGTCTTACACCAGATACCTTGCAGGGTTTAAAAGAGCATCAAGCTCGGCACTCAGATGACGTCTTATTATTTGTTTTGAAGGAGGAATTCCCATGGCTGTGTTTCAAAATATTATACAGACATTATATAACGTAAACCCCAATATATTTAGGACTTTACGAGAAATTCTGTCTGACAAAAGATGCTTTACCTGATGCCAAAGTGTCACCGCTAAATGATGGCTCCAACACACATATTGCGCCATGAATACCACTGCCTGTAAAAAACACAAATGTTGGTGCATAAATTCAATTGTGCATATTGTTATACTAATTGTTCTTACCTTTTAAATTTTCGGCATATTCATTTAAGTCTATTGAGCGGGCCCACTGAACAAAATGCTGGTTCGTCCAAACTATTGGATCATTGTCGCACTGCCGTCTCCTTTCTGCCAATGCCTAAAA
>JABASC010000587.1:0-35916 GCA_019776185.1 Plutomurus gul | reverse complement strand
TGCAACACTATCTGTATTACTCTGCTGGATGCATGTACCTATCTCTGACTAGAAACAGTAGTACAGTGACCTGGGCAATACTGAACAATGTACTAGAGAGAAAATATAATGCAATACTGGTGCTGGTGCACAATATAACACTTGGGTTTAATATAGCCAATGGCAGTGTGGAACTTATCGAGAAAGAAAATAAAATAGAGGGAGAAAGTATTTTCGCGTGTGAATTCGGATTCTAATCCAACTACAGTCGGTAATTCCTTTCTCTCTGACTTGACTCTTTTCTGGCTGGTTGGAATGCTTTAATGCTTTTCATTCCCTTTGTACTCCATTTCTCCAAACATTGTTTGCGAAGAATAAGTATCACATACACATAGTGCATTGTATAGCCATTGCAGTGCAGTGCAGTGCAATAGTTATCATTGCCCTTCCCAAACCAGAGTAGAGAGCTTTCTGCTCTACATTATTTCTTTCTTTTGAAGTGCACACTTTCTCACTTCCCTTTCCCACTCACGGGCAGATTTCTCTCCATTCTTTGCCAGACACGAGAATTCTCTGCTAGAGATACACGCTTACTTTCCCAGCTTCTTTCACAATGGCTGCAATACTTACTAAGCAAACTTTCCATTCATATTTTTCTCTAGTAGCATGCATAATGTCAAGTCAAATGCCTTCGTAATATACAATAATACTCCCCGCTCTACATTACTGTCTCCAGGAGTAATCCCTGCCTTTTCTCATTGTTACATAAAAAAGTCGTACTGCAAAGCTTGCAGAGGGGGTATTGTTTGCTGCCATGACGGTAGGCTAGGCAGTAGTATGTTGTAGTGTGTATACTTTTTACAGAATCTCCTGCAAGTCAGTACCGAGTGAGAGCGCTAATGCTTTAACCATTAACATACACAAGTTGTATAGGTAGCTAGCCAGTTGTGTGTACTATTATAATGTATGCAGGTGGTAGGAGCTAGTTAAATCTTCTTTGACTACTAACCATTTTTCATTCCCCTTCAATAACACTTCATCCATGCAGAATTGCTGCTGCTGAGCGTCTCAGCCTCTACACATGCGTGCAATTTTAACTAGCTTTCGAGTCTTCATACAATGAAATCCAATTAAAAATAATCCTGAATTGATTTATGTAAAAGGGATTTGTCACGCTTCGCCCAGGCCATTTTGCGTTTATTGTGAGTGAGCTTTGGGTGATTTCTTCACAATGGGTACAAACGGCAGAATGTTTAACAAGTGTGCTATACAAAGATATAATTTAAGCCGAAAATAAACAGCTGAACCATCAATCCAGTTTTATGCTGTCCAAGTATAGATATAATTTGTGCCTCCAGCTAACTCATAATAAATAGTTATTTGGATCACATTCGATAGACCGTAGATATCAAAGGTTATTGCTGTTGGCAGTGAAACAATAAATACAGCAACAATAAGTTCACGCATTGGTTCGAATCTAAAAGTCAAAAGATCCTAACGAAACCCAAATGAAAAGATACGTAAGTCTCCATCGAATGTCGATCTTTCTCCATTCTAATCGCATGTGAAAAGGAAAAAAAGATAAGGCTGGTTTAGAGTGCACGCTTCTGATCTGTAGCTGTTGACTATGTATTGTACATTGTATTGTACTGTTGCTCAAATCTCTAGCTATGGATATTCAATAATCTCCATCGTATGCGCCAGAAAAGTGGACCACATTGCCAATTTTATTTTCATCAAACACGTTAAATCTCAGATAAATGAAGGATTTATTATTTGATTTAACCGTATCATAACGAATATTTTGATTTTTTTCAGACGTGTGAAAATCGTGTAATTTTGTCATCATGTATTGTAATATTGTCCTATAACTTATAACACGCTAATTTTCCCAGTTACTGAAATGTTAAAATGATTGAATTCGCTCACCATACAAAAATTCTGTTTTTGCACAAGTTTTTGTTTACCGAGCATCACTTAATGGACATCTGTTTCATCTGCATTGTCAATTTTTGTGGTTTATTTTCAAGAGGAAAGAAGGTCGAAGATGGTTTAGTATTTAGTTTAAGCAAAGTGAGGCAGCTATTACGCAGTTGAAATAACTAACTTATCATTTATGTTATAGCTTACTTTACTGGTTGAATCGTCATTAAAAATTTACGATTAATAAATATATATGAAATTGTCCAATTGAAGTAATTCAACACATACACCCCAATAAACTTCCTGAGACAGCCATTGTTATCAGGTATGACGTAACATTCGTACACTATGTTATTCACGTGCCAAGTATTAACATGCACGATATGGAAAAGGAATAAACCAATAATTCCACCGCAATTCTAATTCGATTCTTATTCCACTTTATTGCTTCATAAACCTTACACACAGTACAGATAAGACTTAGAGTTATTGTATGGTTGGAGATTAAGTATACTACACATTCAGCTGCGACTGCGAAGCTATAATATGTACATGTATGCACAAAGTCTACGGAATGGTAACGGTTGTGGAAAGAAGCATTTGATATTTTTCAGGGATAATTTTATAAGCACCTATGTATACAATTTTTGTAACCATGTAAGGGTGAGTCAGTCGTAGCCACTCGTTAAGGCGACATTGGTTGGCCCCAGGAAGCCCTTCCCATACATTACACAATTACATACATTCTATGAAATATATGGTTTAATCACCGAAATATCAGTTACAGTTGTTCAAATATATTATTTTGTTGGCTCGGCACTACCGTTATCTTACAGCTCATAATATCATATGCAAATACATATGTACAACGAATAAAGTAGACTAAAAAGGATTGTAATTTTAACGAGAATAAGAACCTTCTAAACCACTACCACACGCCACAACCACAAGTCACAAATCTAATTAACTCCTAATCATGAAAACTAACAGTAATAAAACAATGAAACTTTATTACCAAAAATTATGAGTATTTCCGGACACACATTTACAATGCTCGCTGATAGTACCGCAGAATGTGTAAAAGAATTTCTCCGAAATGGAAAAAATATATTAAAGAGTAAATTAGCATTTTGAAGGCGTACATAAAATTTTCAAACAGTAAGTTTATTTTTCTATGTCGTAGTCAGATTCGTAGCTTCGAGCTTTAAGCATTAACCAAAACATTCAATGATTCACTAGCTCTACATTATACAAAGAAGAAATCGGTTGGTAAATGAAAAGGAAAAAATTGGATATGTTTATGTTATCTTTGGAAACGTTCCATAAAGGTAGGCAGACACCTAATCATTTCCTTCAAACGACAGGACGTTCCCAGTGAAATAGATAATATGAAATATATATGATTACCCTAAATTAGCTTCACTGGAAGTTATTTATGTCTGCAGTAAATGCATGTTGCGATTATTGCATCAACAACATTCGTTTGTATTTGTAACCAAAACTAAATACATATTCTTCCTGCACGAATGTCAACAAAATCGATAAGATACATTGAGGATGCATTTTTTGTACTTCATGAATACGTGTCTACACGACTGTGAATATTCCAATCATTCCTCGTGAATGACATCAACTAACTGTACATACGTCCACACTTCAAGTAATGCAAACAAGAGACTAAATTCCATTCACATTAAACTTTTTATATGAATTTTGCTTTCGTCAATTCACTCGAAAGATAATCTGTGCTCACATTAGATCATTCTCTATTCGTGCTCTGAATATACATAAAATTATTTTTTATTACCGTAATGGCTGATACGATTTAACACTACAATAAAAACTCACATTCACAACCCACTTAACATTTGTTTCCTCGATCAATTTTTATAAATGGCCATGGCAATTGCTCAATCATTCATTCCAATTACTTCTAGAGCCATTCATAACAGTGAAACGCAGCCAGTCCATCAAAAAACTAGAGTGTTTATAAGTACAGTCCTTCAATCAAAATTACTGTCACGTTTTATTTGTTTTACAATCTCAAATCCTGGGGTTATGACCGTTTTCCAGGTAAATTACACCGGGAGAGCAATATAGAACTGGCTCATCTAAAGTTAGACCAAGCTTTTACCCCGATTACTTAACTTTGCCCGTCTGATACGAACTGACGTGACTTGTCGTTTAGCAAACATGCAAATAATATTATGATGGTTGCTGGGAGCCCCATGTGCAGATAATTTATTTGCCGAAAATGTTTCATATCTCGTCTCTGTCTACCGTCTGCCATCATCCCTCCAGCAATTTATCAAATATTGCTACATTGTTTCCTGTAAGCAACAGTATAAAGGTACACATACACAAAGTGTGCATACAATATAAAAGTAGCAATCGTAAGCACACGTCTATCTCCCGGCTCAGAAATTCTGCCGTCCTGTCCTATAATGGTGCAGTCCACCTACGACTGACATTCAAGGAACACTAGGGCTAACACCACCGCCACCAGCAGCATATATTTATCTGCAAGTTCCTACCTAAAGCCCCACATTAACCCAATGCATAAACAACTGAAGTTTTAGCATTAGTTACTACTGACTAGTATTTATCTTCGTGTACATGAAGCAGCAGCACAAAACAACCCACACTCGTAGCCAGCATAAAACTGAAAACACAACTGCTCCACTAATGTCATGTCATGTTTTGTTGTCTATCTATAATCTCCACAAGTCTTTTCCTTTCCTTCGCAACACCCAAGACAGCCAAGCACCAAACCAGAAAGGAACATCTGTAACCAGTTATATTTTATGCATAATATCACATTTGCCTCCTGTATTACTTCTCATGTATTATGCATACATGTGTGCAAGTAACACAACATCAAACCTACGTGTCAGAGTTAGGGTCAATTTATGGCATTTAGTTGTTCCCCGTAATACGATATGCAGATTCTGATACCATTACACTATCTGAAATGGTTTTTCGTTGACTACATTTTACTGTGGTGATGAAAAGCAGAACAAATATATGCACGATGTTGCTTAGCCAGTGGTGTTAGCGTTTGAGAGTCGCATTCCCTTTGTAGTACTAGCATGTTTATTTCTAAATGGAATAACACTAGTGTGTACAATTGCTGCGTAAAGAAATTTACGCCAGTGTGAGTGCGACAGACAAGCAACGTTGATGAATGAAAGCAAGAGACGTCTGGTCTAATGAACCAATGTATGCAGATATGATTATTTAATTTAAATGTACTTACATTGCCATGAAACTCAATGCTACTAATCACACTATACTAAATAATATGTAGGTATATTTACATATGAATTCATTTACATAGGAAACTGCACACAACATCGAGCAACATTCCGTCGTCATAATACGAGAGAGGCTAATCAAAATGACCCAAATACATGGAGGTTCCACTCCATGCTATGATATTAAATCACGTCCAACTATAATATCAAGCTGTCATTTAGCTTCATGTAAGCTCACGTACTTACCCATTAGTTCATAAAATCTTACAACGCAAACACTATATAGTTGAAAGATATTATTTGGGAGTGGCCAACAAATTTCTTAACATTTCAGATGACAGTACAACACTCAAACAAACCCATTCATAACTATACCCTTTGATATTTTACAACAAGCGACAACAGACACGAGAACAAAGCTGGCTTTTACGTAGCAAATAATTTTTTTATAAGTAAATACAACGCACAATCAGTCGATCGTCAAGTCCATATCTCACAACTTAATTTCACCCATGCAACACTAACGTTCCTGCTAATATTGAATTTCCACTGCTGATGCATGTAACGTTTCATTTAAAAAAACATTCATAAGCACCCAATTTAGATAGTAATTACTAATTTCGTAAAAATTCAACTATGAAAAGTTCTGACAGCGAGTGGGCCAACCCAACAAGTAAAAACTGAAGGCTTTCTGCAACGTTCGTTGCTGTGGTGGGCTCATCTGATAATAAGTATAATTAGAGCCAGAACCCACAACCGTGTATTCGTATATGTAAATTGCATTGTCTTGTGTACTTTTGTACATGAGCACAACTCTATACTTATTGTCACTGGCATTACATGTTCGAGCGTGTCCTTAAGCCTTTACAATCCTTTCATACGTAAGACGAAAGTTTTTACATGATATACTTACTACTACGGAACAGAGAAAGATACGTTAGGACGAATAATTGACATGATTATCATTCTGACAGGTAGAAAAATGAGGAACTCACTCACCAATTTATCACGTAATCGCAACAAACAATAGAGTCGATTGTTTCTAATGGCACAGAACCAACTACTGGGTATTCTAGTTTGGAACACAAGTAACTAACATGCGTACTACGAGCCAGTAGTTCAAATAAATTGAAAGTGCGTATAGGTATATGTACCCTGAGTTTGTGTAGCTGCTGCGTAAGTGCTCCCTTTGTTTCGCATCGTCCTTGTCAAAAGATTGTAACTTTGTTTTACGCATAGTTTCAAATCATGATCATATATGGAAATAAAAGCGTAATATATAATGCATAATCACTTAGATCATCAAAGAAAAAGACAGAAGAGACGAGTAGTAAATGCATTATATATGTATACAACAGCATAGTTGTCTGAAACCGTTTCGCCTACGACACATACAATGGTAAAGAATAGAATTTCCCTGACACCGTGTTCGTTGAAAATTTACACAGAACCTTTTGCTACTTCGTTGTTTCAGGTTGCATATTACCGTAATGACAAAAAGTAAATTCGAGTGCCTTTGGTTGCGAAATGAACAATTCCACGCTCACAGACGCACTAAAAGTATCTCCTGTATCTCACTGTGTATTGTTTGCGCTCAAATTGAATTTGAACTCTCAATTGAGATTCAGCTCAACGAATGCATGACGATGACGAAGGAAATGAGACGAATGCTCGATCGAAGATATGGTCGTGAATTTATTCTCCTCTCTCGTAAATAATACTCTCGTTTTCCCTTGTGTACTTGGTTAGCAGTAGGTGGGTGAAACAGATTGAAACAGAAGAGAGAGAGAGAGAGATGATCTAAACTAATGGTATTCCGCCACAGTAAAAAATCCTTGTCTCTCTCTCTCTCTCGTTCCTGTTATGATGAAGAGACGATAAGTTTGTGTGATGCGGTATTACATCAAAAGACTAGATACATAACCACTTAAATCTTCCACTAAGTACATCTATTGCATACTACAATGTTTATATTATACAGCATTGCATTTGAATTGCAGTACAAGTACATAAGAGAGTAGAACAGATAACCATGTTGGACACAAAGATATAAATGTGCATCAGAGCTCCTCGCATTTTTCATAACTTAATGAGCATTTCCCATTTCCATACAAGTACATACGGAACGCTTTCGAATTAAGCAGACCCAGACTGGAATTTCTTTTTGCTTACCCATGTTTTGCTTCAGTTCATATGTATCATGTACACAAAAAAACGATAATAATTCGTTCAGCTTTAACAGCTACCAAACAAGAAACTTTAAATAAAATAATACTTTTTCTTTTTAAAATTATGCTATTTATGTGCAGTATCATCCTGGCTTTTGCTTCAACTTTAATTCTGACTCTGAATAACTTTATAACTAATTTGATAGAACTCTTACTAACAGATGGAGAAGTTTTCATACAATCTGTTAGACCCTGTTGAAGTTGTAGATGTGGAGAAAAAATTTCTAGAGATGAAAAAGAGCATTTTTTAACTACGGCGAGGGGAACATACAAGAAATAAAGCTTGCAGGAATATTTTAAGACTGACAACAGCAGTAAACTGTCGGGCCTTCAAAAGGTTCACTTACACTAACTGCACGCTCTAATATTATACAATTACAGATATGATTTTAATTAAGGTTCTCACGCTTGCTATTGTGGAGCCATATGTATACTAGAAAATTGTAACTTCTACTACCCATATTTTTTGTAGTTTAATTTGATACTAATTAGCAAATCTGTTTGGATCGTCAAATTAGTAAACCAAGTCATCAGGAAAACCCAGTTTTTGCACCAATTATATTATATATACCTATACATATCATAGTGAATATTAAATAATACAAAAATACATGGGGGTATAGTGACTCATTTCGATGGAAAATTTTCTTTGTTGAACTGTCAATCTTACAAACAACATTTGAAACAAGGTGTAGAACCTCCGAGTGGTAATTGAGAGTATATTTTAAATTGCATGTCATTCGATGTTTCATTTGTGATTCGAAGTTGTTTCAATGCATTTTTGAAACGCTACAGGGTAATTTACCCGTGTAGCAGTACAAACTACTCTCAACGCCAATATAAAAACTGAACTGCGCATCACGATAGAAATCGTTACATCTTGAAAATATGGATTATTTTCTCATTTGTTCTACAACATAGTCTACTAGTGTTGATAATTATACTTTGATATATAAATCCTGTTCCTATAGTCCACACAAATATTATATATTAAAGGTAGTTTATACAGTGAAAGGTACGTGTATAAGTAAACAAACAAGGACATACCTTGAACGGCTTGGCAAAGGGAGATCCAGATCCATGCAATGTGGAAAAGCTTGAGTGCAATTTCTCCACTTTTCATTTTTCACATTTTCTACTTAAATACACGAATGAAAAAACTGTTCTAGCCCTTATACAGCTAGAAATCGTTAAGCAAGTTATAGTACTGACAGCAGCTCGAATTCCACTTTGAAATTCAGCTATCGTGGACGTAGTCACACAACTCCAGAGGATAGTCCTAAAGAGTCGTTTTAAGAGCCCATTGATTGGTTCGATGGTAGATTTCCTAGTAAAACTTCATTGATGTTGATGTTTATAGAGGATCTTCTCTGTACTCGGAACTGTGTTATGCTGCACTCGTCCGCCAACTACACAGCACTACTTTCGTGAAGCATTATTTTTGTAGATTTTTCACTGGAGCTGCTTTATCGATAAAAGTTTATAAATGTAAGATTTGATATGAGCTACATATGAAGCGAAAAGTATTATTTACTTCATACACAAATATTAGACAGAGTTTCACTCCACTACAGTTATCTCTATTATAATAGTACTTCTGCAGCGTCACACAAAGACATGGAGAAAACGATCCATATAGATACCAGGTACCTACAACAAACACGACTTTCTTCGCCGAACCTATAAATAGCACGTCCCTACAGCTTTCATGTGTAATGGTATCGTTTAACAAATGCACGGAGCCGTGGAATAAGAATTGAAGTTCCTTTATCTTCCTTTGATCAATATGGAATGGTTTGGCATACTTTCTTCCTCGCTATAACTGCAGAGTATCTTTCCACTTGCTGCGAGAACAAGTAACCCAAGTCTGCGCAAAAGGAAGTATATATTTTGAAAAGTGTATTTGCAGTAACTTTTGTCGTGTTACGTCCTGCCGGACTCAACTTGAGATGATTGGCTAATACTTCTAATACCCCTGTGCATGTAAACTGATCTGTGTACTTATCGTCGGTTACTTATCTTGCATGATGCATGAGGTGAGACTGCATCGTCTGTTCATTCTGCCCATCTGACGTTCAGTTGGTTTTATGTATCCCCGTATATTTATCTGGCATTCCTCTCGTCGCACTTTGAGACTCATCCACTTGAATTGAATGCACTAATAGACGAGCCACACACAGGTTCCACGAACTAGAATCTGTGCATATCTGCATAAATGTCTCTCTCTCTCCGTATGTCAATTCAATGGAAAATAAGTACACAAACTCACTGAAAGTTATCTTAAGTAAGTAAAGTGAGAGGGTAGGTAGATAGTGAGTGAAGTACCATGAACAAGTTGTTCGTATATAGAGTCTCGGTACTCTTCTTCTTCAAATTGCACTGATGCTTGCTGCTGATGATGATGATGGTGATGTCGATGGCTTACTCACATCACATCACAGCTAGTACATCAGAAGGGAAAGAGGAGAAGCCGCCTGTAATGGATGACTCGACATAATTCAGTGTCTTCTCCGTGTGTTTCTAAACGAAATGCTTTTGCCTTCAACCTCCTCCTCCTCTTCACATCATCTTGAGCTTGAAGCCTCAAGAAAATGATGGGAGATTCCAGATTGAGTCTTCCTTCCTCTTTCTTCTTCTTCTTCTTCTCCTTCTTCTTCTCCTCGTTGTATTCTCCTTGTGTTCTCTGTGGAGACTTGAGACTGATCGACTCAACTCCAGATCAGTCCTGGCTCAGCTGCTTACTGCTTCTCTTCTATATGACTGCCATCCATTCACGCACTCAACCAAACACTGGGAAGCATCTGCAAAAAACAACAATTCAAGATATCTCAATCCATTCTGTGAATCGTCTTGACTTAAGAGAATTGTAAATAATACACAGTCATTTGGCTCATTCCAATCTATCTGTCTATCTATCCGACCAAATCGAACCACCACCAATTGTAAATCTATTCACAAGACAGTGCATACTATTTATTATATACGACGGTAGTTAAAATTAAAATAAACTTCCAAGTAGTACTCCACTACAACTACAACACAAGTATTACATATGTACTGTACTCATTACATTGAGAGAGTGCATTCATTTACAATTTACAAACCACTAACTAAAATCCATCTCGAACAGCAATCTAATACGACTGTAAGTTGAATACACAGAGGTGGCATTCACATTGCATTTCCATTTCACATCAGCCAAATCCCATTGTACTGCCTGGCTTAGTGCTCACCGTTCACTTTGACCATTCAATTTGAGACACTATACATACTTGCCAACAACGTTACATACCTACCTACCTACAAGTGAACGTCAATACATACATACTCCAAGTACACATTAATTATACACAAAATTACTCCCTAGCTGTAGTACAACCAATGCGTCGATTTTTTTTCTTTCGAGCGTTCCATTCCAAATCCAATGTGAACTCACAAGTATGCTTGTACATAAGCATGTGTAATGGGTGCTTAAGTTGGGATAGATACAGAATTGTGCATACGTATGGCTAGATTTAAATACAAATGAGTCGTAGTATGGCTATCGTTATTTCTCGGCATTGCCCCACTAACGAACGAATTCTTATCTGCCTCTCATATCCGTTTTTCATTGATAATCTGAAACACGGTAGATATGTACACAAAAGGAACTCTTATTAGTTCGATGACTGTCTGCCCTATCCTTTCGGTCAGTCTGCTGTTTGAAACGCGTGTGGAGTACGAGTGTTATGTGGGCTGCCAAGGTAGTAAAGCAACAATCACTGGCTCAGCTGGACATACATGTACATATGCAGTACTTATACCTAAAGGTAGTATTTGATTTGATCTCGAGTGATATGTGACTTTGTTTGGTCTGCGTCTGCACGCCTTATCATCCAACAGTCAAAATGAGCATTCAGAAGTGGAGGAATAAAACTATTTGTTGACTCGTTGTAATATATAAAGTTTATCGAGAGAGGCTGACGTGTACGACGGATGCGATAATATCTTACACAGAACTTTAATTTCAAATACACAAAGAAGTCACAGATATCTACAAACGGTTCTACCTATTTTAAACACTTGCTGGTACAACACCGATGGATTTGTATGTACCTACTCACAGTCATTCCAACTGGGTTATACATACATACTAAATATAGCTTAGGCTTTCCGGCTATGCATATTAATAATATGAAGTATTTACAGTACTACACCAACGTTGTCGCTTTCCTTTTAAATCCTTTTGTGTGTCCACTTTGACGCAACAGAATAAACTAAAAATCTGTACCCTGCCTGTGGTCTCTATCATATATCGCCAACATAACGACCAGTGCCAAGCGTGAACTAACTCGAAGATAGATCCCGACCGTAGACTAGACAGACAGAACAACAAACACGTTTTACATGGACCGCAAGCTTAAATAAAATCAACAGAAACGGATAAAGATTTTTTTCGTATACTAAAACTCCTGATGTCTTTGTTCACGTGTGGAACAGGCTAGAAAATAGTTTTATTGTTGTCCTTATTTTATTCCATTGGAGGTAAACACAAGGCACGAGTGACGAGAGTTCAGGGTTGACAAGGCAGTTTAACACAGGCTAACGAAAAATGCGCGTAGTACTTGTACTTTCCGGATGCACTCTTAAAATTTCTCTGCTGCATGTTATTTTCTGAAAGTATTCTTCCCAAGAAAGTGCTGCAGAGAAAGAGCACTTCAGTTAGCGTTGAGGGTTATGCGGTTGTGTGGCGTGTAACCTAACTGAACTACATATTCTCCTTGTATACGCTTTCATCTGTCCACTCGTTCTTCACTTCTCAAAACCATCACTGTCTTATTTATTTGTTGTCTTATTTACCCAATTTTCAGATAAAGGTGTATTTATTAGAATCACAAACCTGCCAGTTGCCAACAATTCTAAAAACGAATGTGGTACAAAGTAAATTTCAACAAAAATCTGTTCAATGTGACGTGTGTAATGATGGAGAATGTAGAAAGTGAACTGTGAAGAACGACTAAAAAGATGTGGTTGGAGAAATGAATACTTCATAGAACAGAAACCACATTGCACTACACACGCACCACGAAAATACATATACACTATTTTACGAAGGTACTAAACCAAATGGAATATAGTACTATTTACAATGCACTTAAAAAGTCTGAGTTCTCCGTGAATTTACTTTATGGTGTGTCTGCAGATTCTGAAGATACTCAGGCTCGTCGACATACTTCAGACTACATAAAGGATCCAACCATTCTATCTCTTTATTGTACACTACTCTCGTGGTTCACTCTCCTGACATCGACTCACAGCCCAGTTCAAGATCTCAGCCTCTTGTAGAGCTTCGAACATAATAACCGAACGAATGCCTTTCTTGATAGCATAAGTAGGCACACACTTGAACCTTTGAGTGAATACGAAGATATTATATGCATATTATTAATAGCAAGAGTTTTGATCTCACCTCCTGCCTTTTTGTGTAGAGATAAAATTCAGGTGAATCCATACTTTAATGAATATATACGCACATTGCATATCTAACATTATGTCTTCTCGAAGATTGATGTACGTAAGGATTTACAAGTAAGTCCGTATTTTCATCAAAGTTAATTTAAGATTCTCATGGATGCCTCTTTCTGACTTCGCATCATATACAGACAGATATAATGATCATGTTTATATATGTGCAGCGTAAAAAAACGTTGGGCTTTTTTTGTTAGAAAAAAGGTCATCTAAAGTTAAGAATACAAATCCCAGGTCTCTCCTTTATTCTAACTCAAAACAAATGAGTAGTCAGTCTACTATAGCCTTGTAGCGTTCATCGTACCCTATTGTTATGAATGCATGCATAATATTAAGTGATCCTTGGCAACCTCTCCTGTGCCCCACTCATCTCGCGTAATATATTAGACACGCAGACGGAAAATGTGTAAATACCTTGCCTTTGTCATGATGCATATGCATTATTTCTATCAACTCTCTTTTCTATTGCTTGCATAAACGCAGGGGATGGAGTAAAACTCTTGTAAATAATTTGTATGTGTTCGTATCGTATTCTAAGCTAACTAGTTACCGAGTTGGAATTTCTTCACATCGTTCTTCAATATTTTACTACAATGTAATTAACTTGAGCAATGCTGGTACATAAGATTTAAGATGAGGCATTAAACATACATCTCTTACAACGGCTACGTTGTTACTAAAGCATCTTATATTTAGATCTATGTATTTTAGTGTGCAATGGCTATGTACAGAGGTTCGTAAATATTTCAGCTCACTAATTGTGCCAGTAGAAAGGTAGAACATGGTATGGGTAAATTCTTATTGCAAGTACTTCCTACGCCAAAACAAATATTGACGTAATTAACAGGACAATTACATGGTAAAAGGACTCACTTAAATCTACCGAGCAAGAGAAAGTACTTATGTGTGGGAAAATCCGTAGTTGATGACTTTGCAATTTTTTATAAGTAACGTCGTGGGCACATTAAATCGTACGTAATTCTAAAAGGTCATAGTGAATTCATTCCATATGCAAATTGAAATTTACTTAAACATGAGACTTAGTATGAGCGAATTTAAAAGATTTATTAAAGTGACATCCGTAAGTAAATAGTGCGCAGTCTCTTCCTTGAACCAAAAAAACAAAAAACTTCATCCTATATAATTGAATTTATTTATCGCAAGTTTTCTAAGCAGTAAGCCTTATTAGGCCAAACAATTCCATAAAAATTATGGTGTAATGTTGAAGACCAAAACAATGCGCATGTGCTACGTAAACGAACAAAATGAATGATATTTTGTCAGATTTGAACAAATAAATAAGGAGACAAAACTACTGGATATCCACCCAATTTTAATTAAATACGCCCTCAGCAGCTATACCATAAATCGTGAAAAAGTCTTCATCCGGAAGGATGAATTGTTTGCGGGAAACATTCTTGCATGGTTACAATTGACAATTTACCCACCTCTTCTAAAATTTTCAATAGCCAACGAAAAGAAAGTGAGCTGCGCATAATAATAAGTATTAAGTGTATCTCTAGTTTGCATTACATGATTGTACCTCCAGTCAGTGTCTCATTGAAATAAAGTGTCGCGGTTCTTATTGTGCGACAGGAAGATAGGACGCAATGGTGCAAAGAAGGATAATGGTATGGAGATGGTCTTAACTTTAAACTAGTGCTGGCTTGTCGCTCTGCAACACATTACCTCATGCTCTGCTCAAGTGTCTTCTACTTCTGTATCCACTGAAACGTCTACTGATAATGGATTTCATTTCTGCCTTATGCAGAGTACAACAGCAATTAACATTTGCATTATTCACTAGCATCCAGTTTACTCATTTTCTCTCTCCTCTTCGCGAATGGCAGCAATTTACGAACGTACGTCCTTATATTTAACCCGAAATTACACTTACACCTACAGCCAAATAGGCATGCTCGTTGTTTACCCCTGCATTACTCTTAACCAGGAAGCTCTCATCTTGCTCTCTCGCTCTCTCGCTCTCTCTCTCTCTCCATTCACGTTTTGTAGTGGGTGCTTAATATTTGTGATAGTGGTACTGCAAACGATACGTCCATTGAATTACCTACTCAACGTAGCGTGCTATTTACCACTTGCTCACCTACACTATGGCTCTTCTTACTTTACCATGCCTACGTAATAAGGAGCCCACATATTTGCATTTGTTTCCACTCACATTTCCCATTCACCTCTTCCGTCAGTTGAGAAACGCTCGTTCACATTGTCTAAATTTATAACGTGCACTTATATACGTGAAACGACGACAAACTGTTTGTATACTATATATGTACATGTACGCGCAACATTTCATTTCGTTTGCTCTCGTATATTCGTTCTTCTTCCCCTCTACGTAGCTATTTATTGCTAAACGTTACTTACTGTTACGTAGTTGTTTCTCTCTATTGTGTGGCACGATGCTGGAACGATGCTGTAAGAGGACGCGACCGCAATGGCAAATAAATTATATACCAGGGCACAATGTGCAGCACACAACAAACGTACTACTGAGACATTTTCTCTGTCGTTCCGACTCAACTAAGTTTATGGTGCTCCTCATAAGCTGTGAGTAAGTGAAGTATGCATGTATGGTGCACTGAGCCTCAGATGTCTTTTAAAGCTCTGCTTTTCCTACATCCAACAGCTACCGACAATATTTCATGCCATTTGCTGTGCAGGAGACTACTTTGGCTTCCTCTCTCTTTCCCTTCCTTGTAGCTTGTTTTCTTACGGTTTAATGCCTTGTTTGCTAATCTCTCGAATTAATGTTCCTTCTGTTTTAACACAACTTTTCAATTCCACCAGAGACTAAAACCAAAGCCAGATTGGCTAATTTCTGCTTTGAACTGTTAGATGAGATTTGCATGCATGAGTGAGCTTGTCATCTATATATATGTAAATAGTATGTACGGCATTAAGTAGCACAATACTATACCTACCAGTATTTTGGCAGAAAATTACTGCAGCGACCCAATGTATAGTAAGTATTAATCCATTTCCATATTTAGTTGGACTTGCATGCAATACGTGAATGTGAGCTTAGAATA
The DNA here is from genome assembly GCA_019776185.1 of Plutomurus gul. Classification (NCBI taxonomy): domain Eukaryota; kingdom Metazoa; phylum Arthropoda; class Collembola; order Entomobryomorpha; family Tomoceridae; genus Plutomurus; species Plutomurus gul. The sequence goes on along the minus strand of JABASC010000587.1, from coordinate 19,977 downwards.
TTTGTAGCAGTAGGGTAGTAAAAATTAAAAGCAGTTAACAATATGGATACTGACATTGCCACTTGGCTTGATGCAAATTTAAATAAGAGGGCTCCAGTCAAAATGGGGAACTGTTGGCAGCCTGCAAACTGGAACTATATCGATCCACTTTTACACCATATGCGCTAAAATGAAATGGATCCTGGCTCAAATGTGCGGTGATAACTGGGACGATCATTTTTAATGTCGATAGCAGTATCGTAAATAACTACTAAATACGGTCAAGGATACTAGCTGCTTAAATTTTATTTATATTGACGAAAATAATTTATTCTCTGTTAGAAAAAGGTAAGGGAATTGATATACTGACGAATTAATGAGTAACAAATAAGGTAAAGCCCTGGTGTAGAAAGTGTGACCACCAAAATTCACTGCTATTAAAATAAGAATGAAAAATATTATTTTTAAGACACAGTAAATTGTGCGGAAGAGATAAATATAAATCAAAAAGGTACAATAGATATTCACTCTATTTGCCCATGACTGCTCCATTTGAGTTGTAATGAATGGTGCTTGTAGGTTACACCTATTACGCGTACAAGAGTGTATAAAGCCTTCTGTTTGCATTGTATAGAATTCTGGAAGACTCTCAGAAGCTGACGTGAGTAATATTGCATGACTGAAATGATAATCGCATGCGATGTTTTCTCTCTCTCTCTCGCTCTCTCTGCACCTTCACAAGCTGACTCTTAGATGCTTTTCTAAAACCAGCGCTGAATACAAATAGTTGAAATTATTCAGACAAATATATTGTCTACAAACAAAACAGATAATAATAAGATCAACCTCGAAATACAAGAGAAGAGAGAGTAACAAACAACATGCATTACCTGAATGGTTCCAGCTACAAAAACTACAGATTTATTAGAAGTGTGGTGACTTTAGCAAGAAACTTTTTGCTACAACCGAGTTCTGCTGTTTTGCCATAACTTTGATTGCCGGCTCTCCAGGTTTCATGGTTAAACTACAAATTACTAACAGAAATGTTGGTTTGGCCCAAGTCTGGTTTAGCAAGACATTAGTTTAGAACTACCGACTAGTAGTACTACATGCTGGACATGTGCTGGACATGGTTGGACAAATACGGCTCGATTGGACAACACAGCAATATTTCTTCGCATCTCTGCAAGACACGTACACATCGAAAGTATGGCAGGGCTTTGTAAGTTCACAAGAGTTGCATTGCAATACATACATACAAAACAGTAGCACAATGCGAATGCATGCATACAAAATCATTCGTTGCAAATGCATACCGCATACATATCCAATCCAAACAACAAACACATACATTAGTTGTCTACTGAGCTGACTGACCACTGTATATATATGTCCCATATATTTACACGGATTTTAGAGTAATGCTTTGGTGCAAGCGTGAATCATGTGTACGAATTCGTATTTGTTTTTTCTGCCCTTTCTGTTCATGTTCCAAATACAAGCACGAACGACCACAACTGCAAGTCTTTGTGCAAGCATTCAAATACAAAAGAGTATTCGTGTTCTCCAGCTACTGTTAAGCGTACACGACCGCTTTAAAACTTGTAAATTACATTGTCGTCGTGATAAATTTATCAGAGGAAACCAGGTTTTCGATAGCCCCATTATTGATACTAACTGTTTACTTAAACAGCGCACAAAATACGTGGAACACAGCATTACAAATTATGGTTTTCACATGTATTTAGAAATCCAGAAGTTCGTTTCCAGCTCATGCAAGATAAAAGGTGCTAACCAACAAACAATTAACTCATAAAATTGCTTTTAAGCTGATAAAAATTCACTAAGAACAGCACGTCTGCTCAGTTTTCGTTTTTTAATGCGATTGGCTTAGAAAAGCAAGTGAAAGCATAACAATGAACAATGTAAAAAGTAAATAGAAAGAATACAGAAAGATTCAATAAAATGTTTACAATGCCTATTTTTAAAACTTTACACCTACACCACAGAAATTTAGAACCAATTTTATATTATTTAAATACTAATAAACTAAGTAGTTCTTGCAGCAGCTGCTTTCATTGTTAGACAACAAAGTTAGTTTGCAAACTACGGGAAATTGTTAGCAATCAGGGATTGCAATTTGCGTCAATCCTACTCACAGCTAATTTATATAGCCACATAGCAAATACCATTCTCGTGTTTACAAACTGTAAAATTGGTTTCGACAAAAGTATTGGATTGCAATTTGCGTCAATCCTTCTCACAGCTAATTTATATAGCCACATAGCAAATACCATTCTCGTGTTTACAAACTGTAAAATTGGTTTCGACAAAAGTATTTCAAGTAGCTGCGTAAGTGTACAAAAACGCTTAACGGCTGGAATAGAAACGCTGTTGTTAATATTAATCAAATTCCAATAAGGCTCATTCGTATAAATAGTCGGAAAACAAGATTAAAATTGTATTATCTTTATTTACCAAAGTTCCTCCTACCGCAGAGCCATATATTAACTTATGTGTTGACCTGTATACTGTAACAACAATTGTGCACAAATAAAAGTTTAAAATATACAGACGGATACACGAAATCAGCAATTCATGCTATTAGAGCAAACCTGAACAAACGTACTACCTAAAATCAGGATCCGCATTAAAGAATGTGCATTTTCTGCTAGTAATCAAACATTACCAGCTACGGATATTATTATTTAGATTATTCACACTCATAATAATGCAACATTTCCCCCACAAGCTCCCTACAAATGACTATACTATATGGATTGGGGAATAAATACTCGCTTTGCTTCTAACAAACTCCAATCATCTCTCGTATCATGATTACGATTACTGCAGTGTGAATAGTATGAATGAATGAACAAAGTGTAACCTAAGAAGGTGTTTACTCAACTTCTGCTTACTTGTACACAAGGGTACAATATACATATCTGTAATAAAACAAATAATGATAATACTTGCAACAGTCAACCCATTGTCAGTCAGTCTAAACCTTGTATACATACAAGTAATACTCCTATCCACAATTAATGTACGGTCAACGACGTCCCCATAGCTTACTGCAGACTGCACAGAAATTACACAAAACAAAGTAGATTACCTATACCTTAAGCATACTTAAGACGTGCGTAACTATAGTGCCTATACTGTACATAGTAGATGCAGTGCAGACAGACACAGCCTTAGGTCTCGTCGTTCGTCGGTGCTACGTACACATAGCTGTGGGTTTTTGTGGAAGGCGCAATCACACTAATAAATTATTCTTTTATTAGGCATCTCAATGGAATTATCTGTGAGAGATAATGATATCTTTCTTTATGGCACCACAAACTAAAATAAACGGTATACGCTGAGTAAGCATTATCGCATACACTGCGCGTAATTCTCCATCAAGTCCTGTCCTCTGTACACTACAAACCTACCTTCCTGCAACAACAGTACATGTCTGCGTAACAGCATACTTAATGATAATGATGCTAATGCTTCCGTATAATGAGTCTGGATGAATAGACAGAGATAAAAAAGTTCGGAAATTTTTCTCTCATGTCGAGCTAATGTAAACTATCGACGCCGTAAACTTACATGACTGTAAGTATATGAGCACATTACTTACGTACTATCACCCACTCTCACAGTATACACAGACACAACAGCAATATATTCGCATTCCCTCTTATTATTATGATGAATATAAATGTATATGAATGACAAATGTTCGATCATCCAACAATCAACCAGCTTTCCACGCTCACTCGCACTTTTCCCTTTACTGCTTCAGCGATAAGGGTGAAACATTTTAAAAAGTCTGAACAAATACAAATGCCAACCGGTCGGTCGATAATCAATTCAATCGGAAACCGGTGGACCGGAAACTGTGATAAAGGCGAACTTTGGAGGCGCCACGATGACAGTGATTCGGTATTCCGTCCGAAAGTCCAAAAAAGAGCCGAAAAAGCCTCAGGACTTCTCCGCGTATAAATTGTAATGCCAATACCCACTCTTTCCGTGTGTGTGCTTGTGCGTACCGATAATAAGATTTACTGCCGCTTCTGTGCCTTCTATCTGTGCTAGTATAGGAATACTTATATCTTTCATTTTTCGGAAAGTGATTTCAGAAATGTACACATTATATTATTCCATTGTAGTTTTCCTGTAGTGCTGATTGTAATGTATATAGAGCTGCTGCCGACCAGTCCGGCTCAGTCAAAGTAACTGCAGGAACTGTCGAAATAAAATGAATTGAATCTATTCTTTTTCTGTTCATTCATTCATAACTGAAGTGAAGGGAGAGCAGAGCAGAGGAACAAAAGATTTCAGATAGACAAGTTTTGAATTGCTCCAGCTATTACTTAGCCACGCGACCCATTCCCAATCTCTACTTAATAGGCGGAGATATATAAATGAATGTGTGTGTACTGTGAAGGCAACGAGTGTACAGACAGACACTGGCTGCACATATGCACACAGTGTGCAAGAGGAAACAGAATTCAGTCGAAGCCAAGTTCTGAGTGCTGATGAAGTGCTGCTTCATTGAAAACAAGCCAAGTTGAGTCGTTTCATCCTTCTGGCTGGGTGGATGTAAAGTAATGGTCTCTGACAAATGAATATGAATATACTGTCAAAACGAATATATCCCGGGTTGCCTATTGTTTACGTCGCTATCGCTATACATCCCTTTTGCTTATTTCATAGATGCATTGTACACAAGGTATGTAAGTATTATTTTATTAGTTATTATTTGATGTGTTGTGTTGTTGGGTGCAGGGAGTGAAAACTACGAGGCTACTAAAGAATACACATACGAACAGCTAAAAGCTACCACTTTTTCCTAGTTCGTCTTGATGGATTCGAAACAGCAAACCATCATAGAGACATAAAAATGATTAGATTTGATGGCACTCGTGGCAAATGGACATTGGTTCTAAGTATACTAGTGTAGAGTCTGTAGTAGATCATTGCAATGTATTCAGCTTGCTTGTAAGCTTATATTGACACGAAACTAATGGGATCTAAACATATACTCACCAAGCTTTGCAGAGTTTAATACTAAATTCGTGTCTATTTATATAAATCCATGTGGAATCTGTAGCTCAAAATCAGTGCAACCACTACTGTTAAGTTGAAAATAAGCTAAAAGCTAAACTATATCTCTCATTTTCATCCATCCACTTCCAATTATGAGCTTCCCTTCCCACAGACACTTCGGAAGTCCGATTTTACTGCACAGCCAATCCAACTCACTGATGAGAGTTGTGCACTTTCTACACAGAATCCTTTTGTCATATTATGCATTCAGACAATCTGGGCATTGTATAATCTTGGCTACCATGTGTACAGCAGTATTTCCATTACTTGAACCACCACGCGTATATGTACACGGTGTACTAACATAATTATGGACGTACGTGTACTATAGTGAAGCTTGTATTATTATTCTAGCCATTGTGTTGCTAAGTAAGAACAGGATGGCAGAGAGATAGCGATGGATGGATGATTAATGCATCATCTATCACCTTGCAACTGCAGAGACACATACACGACACAACCAAACATCATTTCGCATTCATCCCTACTGATTGTTGGCTCTTCCTCTATTCATTATGAATACCCCTGCAACACTACCGCTTCTCTATGGAATCACTCGTAGTCAAATCATCCTGACAAGTCGAGAGTATGCCGTTTCAGTAAGCGTTTGCTACCTCTACACTCTACAACCTCAATAACGTCCCACCATCACCACCAACAGTCTACATTATATTTACGATTCTCAAGGTGCAAGCAATGCCAAGTTTAGGTCTCTATTCATGTATCGAACATATTTGCTATTGCAGAGCACAGCGTTTCTATGTAGACTTCTGCAGGTAAGTAATTAGTTTCGTTATTTTTCAATAGAACATTGTATTCTGATGAATACGATTGACTTGGGAATGCCTTTACATTGTAATAAGAATACATTTGGTTAAGCCTTCCATTCAAAATCTCTAGAGATGTGCGTTTGTAGCCACAACATGGACATAGGAATACACACAGTTAAGAATTTATAGAGGGACCATACAAAATGTGAGCAAAACATTCGACCATTCAGATGCTTAGAGGAATATAGATATACAAGTTACAATACGAGTTTTACGCGTGTGTGCAGTCTACGCACACATAGTAACCCTTTAGGAGTCGCACATTGAAATTCAACTGTCAAAAGGGTCTTTACTTCAAACATTGCCTTTCCAACCAACCACCCCACATGTTGTTCGGAAGCTAGCAGCTACTGAATAATTCTTATATTTTGTTTTGAATCTGAACGAGCTTACTGGTGACTATAGACACACTGTCAACTTACTATTAGTAGCCACGTACAAAGTCTTTGCACTGCACCTCTAACAATAAGTACAATTTTCCTCGACGGGCAGAGGACGGGCACGGTATTGGGTGCTTGAATGTTTTATGCATAAATATTATATTCCCATTCGCATTCGTGCGTTGTTTTGTATTGAAACCATGCAGACAAAGTCAGCCGTTGTTATTAGTGTTGGACTACGAGACGACTGACTGAGCTTAAGGAAACACGCGAATTAGCCTCTGGCGTTAGACATTTGTGAGCCAAGTGCACTACTAAGTTCAAATTATTGGCTATTCTCATGCTGGAAGTTGTCTGTAGCTCCTCTCATTGGACTTTAGAACCGAGTAGAAAAGACTCGTTGGAAAATGCTAACTGGTGAGTTAAGTAATACATATTATTTTTGTATGAAAGTAATACAGGGATCATCTTCACAACTTCTCTGATTCTGTCTTCGTAGTTTAACCTCGTATTAAATAAAATCTCTACAAGAGATCAGACTTTGCAATAATAATCTATGATATTATTTACGTCGTTCATGATACCCAAATCTCTACATCAAGCAGATATCAAAGATTCTAGTCGCAAAGAAGCATTAACATCATTTAGCAGATAATCTGAGGACTGGCTACATATGTGTAATTAAAGTGCAGAACAGGTTCGCAAAACTCTTACACAGACATAAACGTTGCATTAGTTCTGATTCTTTATTTTTCACTCTTCTTGTCTACTGTGAGCGCATCTAATATGTAAAAATTCCTTTCCTGTGCCGGTACGTAGTTCGGATGCTTTTAACAAATATGACAATGGTAAAAAATAAAATACTTAACTGATATACAAAAACACTCATTTAGACTGCCTAGGTGAGATGGACAGACAGAATATCAAAAAGATCTGAGAGATAGCAACATAAATGCAATGATCCTTGTCGTCTCATTTGCATAGAACAATTTTCCAGGTGTTAGTCTCAGACTATCAATTTAACCTTATGTACATTCTTACTGACTGAGAGACCAGATAAGCAATGGGACTAGTTAATAGTGAATACCACAGCTAACAAGTATATTTGCATTATAAGCCCGATCGTTTTTTTTCCTGTGTAATTTCTTCAGCTGCATCTTTATCTCCTCGACACGATATAAAGATCACAGTCTGGAATCTTATAAGGTTTAGATGACTTCAGTGTTCTCGTCCAGCTTTAGCAATTTCATCTTATTATTAGTCAAGCAGTTATGTTGTACTACATTTGTACATACATAGATAGTATACATATAACTACGATTTTGTACATTGGTTAAAGCGAGTGAGCTTTCGACTCTCCACACAACAGAGAAATGTAATGCTTCGACATTATTATACTGATATATACTCTCTGGTTTACCTTACACCCGTAACAAAGCATCACACACCTTGTTTCTTGAATTTACTGTACATCTTAATAATCAGCAGGCTATCTGTACGTTTACCTTCTTAAAAACTCAACCACCAACTAACTGCAATTCAGAATGACGACAGAAGAGGAGCTGGCACAGCAACGAATTTTGCCAGCAGGCTTGCTCTGCCCTGGCCAATCGATCTAACTCTTTAAGACAAATATATTCAGTGGTAGCCTTGTTCTAAGGTATTTATCTACGTGTTGTTTTGCTATAACTATGCAGCTTGAACCAAATTACAATTCAGTTTTTCCTACAGCTTCCATCACTCACCACCAACCTTATTTACTATTTAATGTAATGGCAGTGGATCCACTAGCACCGTCTCAAACCATACAGTAGGTAGCAATGTTACTATCAATAAGTATATTCAATCGGTTATACAAAATTAAATAATGAGGGAGAACAACCTATATAGCATTATTACTGTCGAACGTCAATGCTATTATAAATATGAGTTAAGCTGTTCAACTTGATTTTCCAGCCCATCGTTTGATTATAAAATAGATATTCTCTATATGATTCCTAATACGCAGACAGCTTAGTATCTGGAAAATGCTAGTAGAATAATAAATATATGTATTAATGTATTATCATCATTTTCTTTTGAAAGATTATTGGGAACAATTTTGCAACCGTGATTAGTGATTGATCTACTGTGTAGTATATACGCGTATTCTGTAAAAGGAATATACCAACTACTACAAAAAAATTAAACATATTTTTTATTTTTCGCAAAGGTTTTCCATAAGTATAACTACACAAATTATGTTTTTTATTTGTAAGCACATTTTATTAGTAATCGTCTATCTCTGCAAAATATGCATAAAATCAAATGGAGTGTGTGCGTACGATATTCTCCCAAATCTTAGGGACATTACACACAAATAATATACCATTTGTTTAGTTAGAGCCTATGTGCCAAACGTCTGTTTGTTTTTGTGTTTGACTGAACTGTGTATGCTTCTAGCTAGCAGCTATCACACATATCACATCTGTAATTATTGAGACCCTTCCATTTCTAGGCATCACTTGTTCTCTCTATTATTATTATTATTTTTCTATATCTTACGGCTAATCTTATTTACGAGATATGGTCAAACAAGTTAGAGTCCAGTAACGAGCATCGTATTATCAACGTTACATGAATATTCAACTCTTTTCAAAATAATAGCGTGGATATCAGCTCTCCAACAACTATCCCATTAATTATTTGCATATTTGATAAAGGAATCCGTATAAACACGAAACCAAATGAAACGGTGCTTACATGAATAATGAATAACTAACAGAAATTCTGGCTCAATGAAACTCAAAGGCGCAAAATTGAGATTTTATTTTTATGTTACATATGGAAACGCGTTGTTTGGTATATTAACAATTGTGCAAGTCGCACACATTTAATACATGAGGGGCAAAACGGGGATAATTGGGAATAACTCCCCTAAAGAAGCACATAAGCACATTTTTTATTCCGGATTAGCGGAATTTTCAAAAACGAAATTCTATACAGGCTTTCCACAAGAACAGCTTTAAACTTAAATGACTTAAATGAATATTTGGCACACCTAAATATTTCATAGTTTTATTTCAAATTTCATCCAACAAAGCCGTGTTTGAAGCAAATGCTACAATGCAATAAATATTAGCACAGTAGTAATGAAAATATTCAAATCAGCCATATCAATGACAAACAGCAAGTTTGGTTTATATCTTGTTTCTGTTTAAAATGACAGCCACACACGCATCGATGCAACAAAAACTTTCCATGTCGTAAAGACTGCAAGAGTGATGTAGTACAAATTGATTTCTTGAATGCCTTCCAACCCCTCCGTTGTCGAAAATGAAAATTGTGTGTAGGTATATTACTTTGATATGAATATATTAGTACTAATGGCACAGCTAGGTGAAAACAGCAATAAAATTGGGATTTTCTCGCAACGAACTTACTAAACGACTACCACATCGAAGTTGTTTGCCCAAACTCCAAAGGTGCACCTCATAAAACTCTACACTTTTTTCCACATTTTTCTTTTGCCTCTTAATTGCAATTTAATACAAGTGTATCTTGTGTCAGTAAACAGAGACAAAACACATCAGTGTGGTGAAGTATTTGCTTACCACCACACACACAACGTCCTACCATAAAGACGCCAGTCCTTATAATAACTTACATCTACACATGAAAGAGATTTCTGAATAGTGGCAACTGCAAATGAAATTCTCATTAAAATGTACAGCAACACTGGCGTCGACAGTACATTTTGCAAGATCTCCTGACTCCCACGTATCTAGACAGTAGACACTCCATGTAAATTAATTACGATTCAGAAAGTAAGGACTAACATTGAGTTCTGCAACTCAATCCAGAGGCTAACACTGAAAGTGATTTAAATTACGGAAAATACACAGAACGACAAACATTTCTACCAGGAGTACACTGTGGAATTCCTTGTACGGAGAATTAACCAAATTTACTTTCACGGGAACTCCAAAGAATTTGCGGTTACTTCATGGAAACTTAGAGAATAGTAATGACTGTGATCACAAGTGCAGTATTCATCATCGTACTTCCCACTACTATTGCAAAACTACTCACAGAAAATCTCACTCAATAAAAACACAGCGCAACGAATAAACCGAATCACCAAAGGGCACTAAAGAGAAAGACACGAGAGAAGTCTCTGAGAGACGAATCAATAATGGAATGAATACATACAAACATGATGATACATACAAGAGACGTCACGTGTCTGTCAATGGATTTAAAAATAGATTATGTAGCCAGAACAACTGTGCTGGTCAATAAAGCGTCTCTCCTTAGCCACAAAATGATACAAGTGCAACTATGAAAACAAAACAGGCCAGAAACCTTCTTCACCTATTACGAAATAAGTACAAAAATACTAATCCTCGAATTTGCATTTCTACATAGCACACAGTCACAATAAAAATACGATTTAAACTACAGTAGAAAAGGCTTAGACGTGCATGCGTTAACATAAATTGGTAACGTTACACTATATACGTTTTGTAACTTGTTTTAAGACTGTATTCGGATTACAACCTCAAGATACAAAGTGTAGTGTGGCCAAATATCCAAAAGTCAGTATCAAGAATCAAGAAGTAAGGTTTCTTAACCTGTACAAGCAAAGAGTCACGCCTGCATTTATTTATTCATTAATTGCTGAGTATGGAATGACAAATAATCCGAAATTGGAACTTGGTTTTGGCTCTTCGCTTTGCAGTGCCAATGGAATTATTATTAGCAGTCAGTTCAGTGCCCTACTTTGATAATAAATATTTGCCGTTCCGTGCACACGCGTATATCGTTGCTTTATTACTTACATTATTATTACTTACGTTGCCTACCAGCGCAGCGTGCCATACGAGGCCTTGTTAAATTGAGTTTGCATTTCAAATTTGCAACAACGACAACCAAATGTAATAAGCTCAATTTGGAGCTTGTGTTAAATTCTTTTACTGCTAACACACACTCTTTTATTGAAAATACTATGCTCTATTGCTTTTATGGAAAAATGGATTACCATAGAAGACCTAAAATATGGTTACCAGTAAACCAATTCGTAGTGTAGACATCGAATGTATGTATGTATTCTGGAGGAGTGCACGACGACAGCAAAGTATGGAAAAGTAATGGGAGCAGAAAGATAACCAAAAATGCTGGTGCAATCTCATTTTCGTAGAAACGAAATCTCCATCGTATGTATAATGAATGAAGTCGTACACGCACGATTTGGTCAGATTGTGCCCTCTGGAACCAACATGGTAGAGCATATTTAAACCTTCCGGTTTTGCTCTTATAATGGCAAAGTTAGGTCAATCACCGCATAGTGTGGCCGCGTGTGTTACACAAGTTGTTCATTAGCGAGTGCAAATTGGTGAAACGGTTGTGATTTCTCATATCTTTCAATAATTTACCTGCTCTATGATGTAGGATGTTTGTACACTCGGATCCGAGTTGCACGAGAGCTTCACAGTCTTAATAACACTTAACAGTACCATAGCAACCTATTTATTTATGTTAGTGTCAACTGCGTGAAATACTCTAACAGACTCTATACTTTTACTAGAAATTACATTGTTTATGTACTACGGAATCGACACACTCATTATTTATTTAAATATTAGAAAATTCTGTAACTTACGTTATTGAAGTTCACAAAAATGAATAATTCTCCAATTTCATTTCAGGTAAACTTACAATTAGTAAGCATTTCATTAACTTTGCACAAAAATGTTGTCAAGTTCACCATTCTCAATTGCACCACATTTACTTAATATAGATGTCAACTACAAAACGGTGTCACAGTAATTTAAACAGATGTTTATGACTGACATCTAAGCACACCATGTACAGATATGTACTGCAGTTTGATGCAGACGAAGACGAAATTTATCCAACGTACAAGTAAGTCTCTCACAGAACACTTGTTCGATGTTGTCCTTTATTAAATTGCACAAAAAACTTGAATCCAGGATATATTCCTTATCCTACAAGGTTAGAACTGCAATTAATGAACGAAAGAATAAGAAATTGTTTTGTTATATTTGGAAATGGACCACAACTAACAACAACACAATTCAACTTGAAGACGACACACAAGGTTACCATTTATACTACTACGTGATCTACGCAAGCACTAGGCGAACCGTAACGCTGATTATGGCAGGCAAGTCTGACTTAGGTGTTATCCCTTCGGCAGTCTCGAGTAAACTGATGTGATGTGCATGGTGAAATAGCACGGCAGAGCGCAATACCAAGCAAGCAATGTGCTGTGTGTGGAATACGTTCCTTCTCTTCTCGTATGCTGCCTTCTGTTCCCTACTCTATGCATAGGCATTGCCTTGGCAGCAGCAGCGAGAGCGAACGAACGAATTTGAACGCATTGTCAGTCAGCGCTGGAATAATATGGTATGGGAGTATCAAGTACATACACATAGTACGGTCATAGATATAGTAATCCCCTCGAAAACTTCCCCTCCGATCTCATGTAAAGTCTCTGTGTGATTTCGCCTTACGTAGTTTCTCTGTACTGTGTAGTAAAGTAACGCAGCGTCACTGGGTTGCGTCTCCGTCTATTATTTATTCCATTCTCTTCCCTGTTTCAGTTCAGTTTCCTAAAATTCTCCCGAAAGACTGTGGCAATGCTCCGTGACAACTATTCTTACGTGTAGTAGAAGTTGTGGAAGTAGAAGCCCGTTCTCTCTCTCTCTCTGTGTATGTTGTGTGCAAGTAGTACACGTAAGGTCGTGTGTACTTGAGCACTCCTTTCCACGGTAGCCCCGTTTTTTCCTACCTCCATCCAGAGCTCTGACTTCAAACTCCGACTGCGAGAGGTGTACTCCACCGTCCTGGAACTGAATGGATAGATTCCTCCGAGACTTGTTTCCATTTCAGTACTTTCCAGTCAGACCCGGGTATTCCTCACTGCCAGCTACTACGCTTACAGTCAGTTGTGTGCTGCTGTAGTCTGTGTATTTTAAGTAAGGGCTGGGGTAGTTTAGAATCTCCTACCTTTTCTGCATTACCTTTATCATAAAGAACGGCTTTAAGCTATACTACTTACTACTACCAGGGTTATTATATATATTCTCTACTTGTAGAGAAGACGAGATCGGGACACCCCTTCCAACTTTTCCGCTTGAATATTATATACTCCGAAAAGCAATCCGACTGATGCTTAAACGTCCCTAAGAGGATCTTGTTTGAGACACAGGGCCATGAGAGGATATTATGATGTGCGCATTGTCTCTCTGTTCATATCAGAAATTCCTTCCTTCCCCACTGTTGAATGTTATTAAGAAGACAGAAGTAAAGTAAAGAGAATTTTATCAACATGATTTCTTACTTCCTTTCCACCAGACAGACCGTGTACTTGTAGGTACTCGGTTTTCCTTGCGAATGTGCAAAGCTATCGACGAAATCATTACTCCAATGCTGCAAGAAATGGTTAAAAGATTATTTTTATTCGAGTAAGCTAGATTGCAAATATGTATGTGCAGTCATTTTTCAGCCATGATACGAGCCGGTTACAGTCAATTGACTTGACCTAAATGTGCTGCACAAAAGTAATCAGATAGCCATCAAATCACCTCACATTCATATTTTGCATGCATTCATGTCGTTAGCAAGGGGAAAAGCAAGAAAATTTGTTCTTTATTGTAAGATTTATTTGTTCAAGTAACGAAATTCCTCTTAATGAGTGTCTCCACTCCCGCGAGGAGTTTTTCTCGCTTTTTCGATATGTTACTTTCCGTTTCGCTCGGAAAAGAATGTGAATCCCCAAAGTTCTTCAGAATGAAATGACAAAAGTATTATTCTTATCATTCGGGGTAGGACAGCACACAATCCGATAGTTGGGAACTGTGAAGGTTGCATCTGGTGAAATTGTCAAAATATCGGATTTGACAGGAAATGTGCTTAGAAAGGAGAGCTAGTGGGATGGAAGGAGATTAGAATTGAATTCCGCTGAATTGGATCGAAATGAAGGATAGGATGGTACTCTAGCATTCAACTGACACGACAGACGGTGATTGTAACTTTAGCGTAGCGTAAGGTTATGTCAACGTTCTGCTGGAGAATCTAAACCGATTCAAACCAAAATAGTTGATAGTTACCAAGTGATGCTTTCAATGATTTCAGTTTTTCAGACACCACAATGACATTTTGCGCACAGCCAGTCCGAATCTCCACGAATGTCAATAAAAGCCGAATATGCCACACTGCTGCTACTGTCCGGCCACTAACGGTTATGGGAATGTGCAAAACCCAGAGACAGAGAGTGAGAGCTGACTCTGCTGGGCTTTGCAAACCTCTTTTATCCATATTACGTATGTGGATGTAAGACTCGGAAAGATAAATATCTGTGAAAGACAAATGTTGCATTCGCATACGAAAAAAAGACAGTGAACTTGGAATCAATGGGATTCAAGATTCGGATTACGACGTTCCCACGAGAGTTATCTTAAGTAAAAGAAGCTTTAAATTCCGTCAACCGTTCTCCTCCTCCCCCTTTTGCCTTTTGTTTTTCCTGACGAGATCGTTCCTAATGTATGTACATACATATACCTAGTCTGTATGTACGGCGAACGTGTTTACTTCCTTAGTGCTTTCTAATGTACTACAAACAACCTGTACTTCATTGTTACATTAGTAGATTACATTAGGCAGAACTTTCCGCTTTTTAAAAGGTAATATTAACGAAAGTTTTTAAGCAAACTTCCATATCATCATCATCCATCAGCCCCTAAAATTAATGCTGTAATTCATGGTGTGGGTCAAAGGGTTAGATTCTTTTTAGTTGTGTCGGACAGCCAAGTCATATCCACTTTCCTTCACACAGAATGCTACAACATATGAAGCAACCACTTTCAGCAGTGACTGCACTCGCTTTTCTGTTTTATACTTTAACTCTTTTGTACTGGTCTTGCATAGAAAGTATGGCTGGAGAAACGTCAACATAATATAAATACGTTGCTGTGGAGTATCTAACATTTCAAGTTCGAGTAGACAAATGGTTGTGTTGTTCTAGGTTTTGCATAGATCAACCCTGCAGTACTACGAATACTGAATACCCAAGTTCGAAGAAATAACAAAGAGTTTGTAAAGTGCCAGTAAATCCACATAATTAATGTGCAAATTAAGCACTTCCAGTAAATTACGTGGTCAATGATTTTACAGTGAATACACTAGTAGGTACATATAAGGTTCTTTAGACAGTGCGGCAGATGCAGAAGACAATTTTATTTTTATTTACCAAAGGATAAAATACCTTAGAGTGCAGATGAGACAAAAGCTGCTGTGATTTTTAGCATTAGGTGCAAATTGTTTGATGGCACAAACAGGCACTGAAGGGTATACTGTCTAAAAGTAGTGAAGCACTATTCTGCTGCAAGGTCAAAAGTGAACATTTTGATGCATCTATCCTTCTCATTTCTTCCCCCATCCATCTATTTCACTCTAATTTTGAGAATCCTATTCTGTTTCATTTAACTTTGCGCAGAGTGCTTTGCTTCGGCTTTCTATTCTCACAGCTCTAGATCAGTCATTCATTCTTTTCCTACATCCACCTCATTCTCAAGTTAACAACGTGGCCAAGCTAGGGTGAAGTACAAATAGATGCTCGCTCTCTGGGCTCTTCCAACCATATCCTAACCTAACTAAACCAAGCTTGGAGAAATAGTTGTGCTGACTTTGTGAGTAAAAGAAAGGGAAACTGTGCAAGCACTACTTAGTAGACGAAATGTAAGTTCGACAAACATAAAGAGCCTACCTTTAGCACAAGAGGACCGAGCCCCATCATGTAAAGGGGATGTCAAGATGTGCTCACAGAAACTAAAACATACATAAGCAAAGAAATTCAAGAAGCTCAATTGGTTTGACTTGACTTGATTGACTTGAAAAACTGAACTAGGGAAAGACACAGAAATCTTGTAAAGTTCAGTTGTTCAGCAGTTGAAACTAAAGCCTGACTAATTTTTTTACGGTGACTCTGTACTGCATTTTCAGCCTCTATGTCGATGAGGATTGTTTATTTTACCACTGCGGAATGGACCTGGAATGGAACTTTGACTCTGACATGGCTCTAATGCACAGAAGAGGGTGATTTACTTGGGACAGATGTCAAGGGATGGGACAGCCCTTTGCTTTTCGTTTTATTCGGAGACTGGGGTTTTCTGTCCTACTCTCTTTGTTGTGTTACTATAGATGTAGGAGAGAAAGATAGAGAGAGAGAGAGAGAGAGAGAGAGTAAGCAAATATACACTGTGCGCTCACTGTTGTTATTGCCATTCAAAGTTTGCCTTGACTTAAGCTCGAGCAAAGTTGAATCTCGACCCTCTTGGGAAACCAATCCTTGTGTACAAATACTAATACACACTTGCATATGTGCATCATAGAAATATTATTCTTGTTGTCCTATCCTGCTCTTTACATGATTCCTCAGCAGGGTCAGTGCCTGCTTTCCCTGCTATACTTTTATATGGAGCCATACAATACTACTGTAAAACGCTTCCACATACTAGTTTATGATCCTAGATTATACTCTATTACTTTGTGCATTATATGTGTACACACAATACACAAACATACGTCTCTATAGAATGTTAAAGCAATAAATAGTGTGTACAGCAACACTATCTGCAATCATCTAGCCAGTTGACTGGAGATACAAGACTTCTGTGCAGTGTTCATGTCGTCTCGTCTGGCCTGGCTTCTCGTTTCAGACTTCTGGACATGAAAACAATATTATTGCATCCAAAAATATAACTGAAGTGAAGCCTTATAAATCGAAATGATAAAGAGGGTAGTACGAAAGTGACATGCACACTCACACAATCAACAACACTACAGCTCAACAAAGCACTGCACCAGCACACCAACAAAACATAACACACACAGAATTCTGTAGTGCTATCCTAGCATCAGTATCAATGTAATGTAAGCACATCGAAATCATAGTCCATTATAGTAGATCTATATTTATGTGCAAGCAGTAAAAGTAACTCAATTTATGTACATGTTACAGAGATGAGAATGGTCTTAACAATACAAAATACTAGTCGGTGACATCAGGGACGGTGTATTTATGACTGTAGGTGCCCACCAGATAATGTGGCTACACAACAACGTCCACTAACATGCACAAGGCACATTACATTGAACACACGCATTATGTGTTTGTGTGCCATCACGTCACTGAACAAAACGAGTAAATAGGCTAACCCCACTTATATGGACACAGTGGCAGCAAAAGCGCCAGGCCAGGCCAATGATGCACAAAGATAGCTGATGATCAGATATAGGGACACCTTTCGTTTAGTGAGCATTGTACGTGTACCTTTATTACACACTTTTTACATAGAGAGAAAAGTGAAGATGTGCTTATAGTGCATAGTGCATGGTCATCATCCTTTGCACCACGCAATCTCCTCGTGCTGTAATTGATATAAAAAGTGCTGCGCAGCCCCTTTTAAGGGAACTTATAGAGACTTAACATGCAACTTTTCTCTCGCATGCAACTAATGCGATGTATATGCTTGAAGAATTGAGAAAAAGTGGACGCTCATTGTCAGATCAGCCGAAACTAAAGTCAATTGATCATCTCATTTAAACTTTTCTTTCCTCTCGTTACACACACTCTCGCATTAGAATTTATGAAGAAAATGTGGTAATGCCGAGACTGCCTCTGCCAGTGTACACAGTCAGTACTGCAAGGGGAAATAACTTAATGCGTCCAATTCATTCCTTCTGGCTTTTGATATGCTTTTTGTCAGTATGACTTAACTTGGCATACCAACATGCTTCTCCTTTCAGTCCATAATCACTTAACCCCCTACAGTCGATATTCATGGGTCAAGCCATTACGCTCTCTGAAATGGCATCTAATGGTGCAACTGTCTAATGAGTCGTACTGTATAGCTTTCTCATTGTCACTATTTTATGACAGTTTGGTTGAATTAACGGAGAGTGAGTGTGGAAACGTAGTGAATCCTTAGAAGGTCAAAAGCTATCTTGTGGCCGCGGAACGTGATTATCATTTTATAATTATATGGATACAGATGGATTTGCATCGGTTGGGTTAGTTATGGATGAAGTTGAGTCGGTGGACCACCTAATATGCGGCGGACTTCAACTTTATTGCTACTATACCCTATACTCTTCTATTCTTTTCTTGTATTTGTCTCACGATGCTGCACTCGCACAGTTTCTACTCTACACGTAATACACATCTCATAATTTATCGTTTTTACGGGGGAAAACTGGCCCGTTTTCTCCACTCCTGACTTGACTCAATCATAATTTTGCCAAGGCTTGGCCTTGCACCACTATTACTCCTACTGCACCGTACCTAGGTACATATACATTAACAGAAGAACGCATTCATCTTAGAATATTGTATGGTGGTGTGGTGCGTTTTCTTTTTATTTCAGGAGAGGAAGAATTTCGGACAAAGTACTCCTGCTACATGTTCCACACTAACTACTGCGAGCTGACTGCTGACACTCCCCAAATTATGTTGGCAGTTTTCCTTGTGCTTCTACTACCTACATTGTTTCACGTTATTACTTTAGTTTGAGTTTCCTGGCGTCTTCGCCTTATCACTTTCTTCCACTCTTCCTTCTGTAACTATCGCAGTGGCTCGTGGTTGATGTTATGTTTGCACGTTAAAGAAGGTAGGCAGCGGAAGGAAGTGACGAACAAACTCGAAACACAATGTACTGCGTTTGCACACACTGTACTCGACTCATACTATGTGTGAGTTATAGGTGAAGATACAGGAGTTGGGTGCAGACCGTAGTCATAATACGTTTCTTGCCGTGCCCATACTTACACAGTAAATAGTAGGTGAGGTGCACCGGTGCACAGCAGACCGTATTGTTAGTGATGTATAAGATACAGTCAACTATCAACTGCCTTCACTCCACTTCGTATTCAATTCACTTTCTTTCCATGCAAAATAAAATACCCCTTGTACACACTATTTCTATGCATAATGCATGTTTTTCTTCCATTTATCTATTCAATGGTGCTCTAGGTCGTCGTAATTTAACTTTTAGCAAGGTGGTGCGAACTTTTTGGCTACAGGTCTGCTGTCTATGCTAGACATTTAGATTGTAGATATCCTACTGGTTTAGTGTGCCTCGATATTCACGCTGCAGAAGAATTCCCTTTATTTAACCTTTATGGAGAACTCGATGTGGGGTCTTTCAATATTCGGGCAATATATTTTAACAATATTTGTGCAAGGGGGTGAAGTTGTAATTTTTCAATGCATGTGAATCATGTAGTCAACCACTAGGTTTCTAAAATTGATGGTTCTATAGTGAAGTGAAGTATGTTACTGCCCTATATACGAATATCGTTAAAAGATAGTATCCTTTTCCTTGGATGATGCACGCCGTATAAAGCTGCTACTGCCCACTATTCAATGCATTGTTCCAGTATTGCAGTCGGTTCACAGAACAGACCTGCCAGATCCACTGCACTGTGTTCCAATACAAAATGCATATTACTGCATGCGGTAGTAGAAAACTCCAGATACTATACCACAGAGCATATCTATCTCACAACAAAGAATGCTATACCTCAGAGAAGTTTACGGTTATTATCCGGTTGTAAACATTGGAGGTCAACTTAAGAATCTCTAATATGAGCTCTCGATATTATATTGCTGTGAAATCGGCAGGGGT
>JABASC010000586.1:0-35937 GCA_019776185.1 Plutomurus gul | reverse complement strand
AACTCCAAAATTCGTATGCTATTTTTCATACACTGACAATAAGTTTAAAAGAAAAAACGTCAAAGAAAACTGGAGAATTTAAGGATTGCAGATAGGAATTTATTAATGCAGAACGATAAAGTTACAAAAGGTCACATCAGCATGCGTGGTGAAATATTCAGTGTTTCGGTTGCAATAATTTTGTGGGAAACGGGTGTGAGAAACGTGAGATATTGTGAGAAATGAAGTTTTATGTGGATTGCACATTTTAGAATCGGTTAACGTACAAGATTGAAATATGAATCAGATGTGATAAGTCTAATTCCGTACTATTTATTTATAAAATATATTTGCAACTAATACAATTAAGACCTTTCAACTTAATCATATTCATAAAAGTTTATATTTGTCAACCACAGTCCCTTCTCCCATTTCTGGTGAGAGAAACAAGGTAGGGATGTGATTGAGGAAACCCTAGAAATATTGGAAATTGCTTAGAACAATAATTTAGTAAGAGATGCATAAGAAATTCATTTTTTACACCATATTGACTTGACTTTAAGCATCACGAATATAAAATCTAGTATTAGTAACACGATGTAAATATATTGATAGGGCAGAATGTAATACTTGGGATGTAATACCCTGGTTGACTCTTTCCTGGTTATTTATACACGCATCGAGTCTTTGCGGCTTTTTAGCTTGGTCTTTCCGCGTCATTCCCCAGATACACTTTTCAGTTAAAGGATTTGAAATTTGAGTTCCCGGTGTGTTCAAACAGCAATAAGAATTTCAATGCAAAGCCATTCACTGGAAGGCAGTCGCACACAAATCTTTCCTGACAGTCGTACAGCGATTTACACAAGAATCTGCGAGGTTTTGTTCTTCCCAGCGACTAATTTCAGCCCGTAAATTTCTCAGAAAACGGATATTTATTTCCTCAAATGTTTACAAAATAGACTCCCATAAATATTTTCTTTGGATATATCTTGAATACAACACAGAGTAGAACGGGTTTATTGCAGCCTATCACATTCGACAAAACATTTATCACACACAAAATAAATCAATAACCTTATGAACCGAAGTTAGCGCACCGCTAAAAGCAATGTCCTGTAATTCTGCATTTATGATGTGAATTAAATTAAAAGCGTCTGTAGGAAGTATTATTTATTACTTCAAATTAAACTCACACCTGGTTTTATAGGAACATATAGATAATAGTAAATTATATAGGTTTAAGTTAAAATGTCAAACACTTAACTAATATGTAAATAATATTAGATTTTAATTAAATATACCATACCATGTGACTTTACATTACAATGCATTTCACCCTTCACATTTTGTTGAACGGTCAACTCAAGCGCTTTAGTAATTTAAATAATATTTCCCTAGTGATATTTTACATCTTACAATAAGAATGTATCAAATCTTCCTACAAGATCTATTTATTTCACTGTTGCACCGAACGTTGTTCCATTTGTTTGATAGTTTATTAAATAGTTTTGTATACATAGTAGAACATACTATCCCACATGATATGTGGCGTGACATGATCAGTAGGCTGAAGGCAAAAATTCCATTTTAAATGGGTAAGTCCATGCAAAATTAAAACTAGTACGTTGTTCTATTATCTCTGTACATTGCAAGACGGTTAAAATTGGAAGTTTCTCAAAGGAAAACTGCAGAAAATGCACATTAGAATGAATACAATATGGAGAAAATTTCGACATGGTTTTATGCGGTGTAAGTTAGGGAACGGAATAGTCAGTTGGAAAGCGATTGCCATCGTTGCCTTTCCAAAATTCTGCCACCACCGTGCTCAATGTTTTGGACAAAAAGCCATTAGAGATAGTAGGAACGATAGCAGGTGGCCTTGAGAATGACTGCTTTTACATGTTTTGAACTGTGTTGGCCAGAGTTGTTGCGAAGCAGTAGCCTCTTGTGCACATTCGTATGTGTGAATGTGTGTGTACACAAGGTTCAAATTTAATAATAGCTCAACTTTACGTGTGATCAAATGGGCTGTTCTTATGCGAATATTAATACATACGGGTAAAAATAGAAACGAACAACTCCGACGAAGGAGATGATGGGACTGATCCAAACAAACTCTTGCAGATACACGCTTTTTTTTCTCTACATGATCTCGTAACGCATTTATCGTGAAATCGATCGCACAACAAGTTTGAATTAAATAATAAAACTAAATAACAATATTACACGGTGCAACAACTACCCAAGTTTCAAACTTTGAGCACTGACTGAGTGAGCGAGAGAGTTAAAAAGTAACTTAATATCAAATTATTTGCCATCTCACCATGTATCCCATTATGTATTCAGACAGTATGCAAAACAGTTCTGTGCAGCCAGAGCGCACATAAATCACTTTGGCAAACTTGGATATTATATATGAAATGATGAAATATGATACAACCTGAGGCCGTGCATTACACAGCACTCTCACACTTTCCACCCTGTAATAATATCAACGGAAAAGTAGTATAGAAGTTTGCAAAGGGAAAAGTGGCTATGACGAGAAAGTAGAGCCAGCCAGAGAGAGAGAGAGAGAGAGAGAGAGAGAGAGAGCGTGAGTAAAAGAAGACAAAACTTCCGTTGTCAGTGACATTTTATATGCCTACTCATGTTACGTGAATGGCGAGGCACACTTAGGTACGCGGTTTTGCATGTAGACAAGCTGTTAGTGAGGAATTGGAGCACAGAGATACATATCTGGTGTCTTTTGTCTTATCACTCTCCTCACCACCACCACCACCACCACCACCACCTATGCACACAAAGACACTTAAGCGACGGATACTCCGTTGTGTCTGTCCATTTTTTTGTGCGGTGGGGTCAGCCAACGTTTATTAGACTAAATACATCGTGGAGTGTGGTAGTGCTGCTGATTGTCTTTTGCACACATCCTCCACTGTTATGATGTGCATTGAAAGTGTGTGCTGATAACTGCAATCAACTTTTGGTTCAGCCACCTACGGGAGAGAGTTGCAGATTAAGTGTGTAAACAAGTGCACACTGTGGATGGGATGTATAAATAGGTAGATTCTCTCTCTCTCTCGAGAGGGAATGTCTATATGATTGCATGTGTTTGGTGGTACATTTGCTAAATGTAATATTTGGGTGGTGGTGTGCCACGAGTCGAGACGCTAAGCTCTGCTAGCATTATAATACGAGATGAGGGAAAGCAAGAATTGGGAATGACGACGAGGACGACGACGGAACGGAGGTGGATAGTCATAAAGAGAGTGAACTGGAAGGAAAGTGCTCAAGGTAACCAGTCGTCACTTTCTCGATATATACGTAGGTACATAGGTACGTAGTAGGAAGAGTCATTGGAAGCTGTAGACGTACAGCTGTATGCATTAGATGGAATAGGTAGATGTTTACCCATGCAAGTTATAGAGGCATTATAATGTAGATATGTAGCGGAGAATAAAACAGAGTCGAGTCGAAGAGAGTGGGAGCTAAAAATAGCAATACAATCAATGGAGCCCCACACACAAGTCCTTCCTTGCCGGCTTACTTGCTCTTTCGCACAGTTTTCCTTCGCAAAACACAATCGAGACGAGCCAAGACTACAGAAGAATGAGCCACTATTTCCACAGAGGTAGATTACTGGCGTAGTTCATAGCCTTGTGCTCGTACCCGGCTCTATATACGCTCCGTTTCATAAACAGCGCATACTACTGAAAAAGGAGAATACGGACGGGCATACCAGTCAACCCAGTAACATCAGTTCTCTATAACTGTGAGAATAGTTCAGTCAAACAGCCAGTCAGCAGCCAAGCCACTGTCATAATACTAGCCCGCTGCTCGCATCTTACTCCCGCAGTCGCTCTACATTTAAAACTATAGCGAAAACTGATCAATCGTTACTCCCGCCCCGCTTATCATCATATTCTGTCATTCGGAAGAAACGATTCTTCGGGAAACTTTATACTAAAGCACATTTGTACAGGCTAGAGATTTTGCCGTTTTAACCACATACTAATTAGTACATTATTTTCTCTTCAATTAATAGAGTGAACAATTTACTTAGAAGAGGTGTATTCAGGTGAATTTTTTTGAGTAAAACAGTTTTAATCAAACCATAGATAGGACAATAAGGATGTACATGAATTCTAAAGAAAATATTACTATGGAGTAGTTGATTACGTGGATCACCTCTCATTCAAACACACGGAATAATTGCAATTCAATAAGTCATATTATGCAAATAAAAAGTAAATTGTCTTTTAAATGTGTTCACGTCTTAGTAGGGTACGGGGAAGCTACGCTGGACTTACTTGATAAAGAGTGACAGGTTTAGATGAAAGTGGCCCGAATCTTAAATGTGGTGTGGCATAAAGGGAGGAAGAACTGTTATACAATGTACCGTAGTTTTTAATACAGCAGTAAAAATGATTAACAACCGTAATCTGTAATCTGACGTGAAAAGTCTTCCTCTCAGATATGAGAATAGCGGTTTCACCTCTGCTCACAACCTCTCATGTTTTCTTCCTCTTGCACCTCATCACTTCCAATTTTTTGGTATATAAATGCTTGCATTTGCTCACACATGCTAAGCATACCTATATGTGCATACATGGGTTCACGTTTAAACTATACGTGTAATCTTACTTATGACTTTTTCCTTCCGCCTCCTTCTCTTTCCCTAACATTTATACATTTTTCCTTTCACTACCAATAGTCCAAAGCATTTTCCCAAAGTTCCACCTTGGAAAGAATCGTGCACAACCTACTGCTACATATGTGTCTAAGTACATACATGGTCTTTCACTGAATTACTAATGGTAGAACAAACACTTCCTCTCACATTCTTTCGCTAACGTGGTCATGCCAATCTGCAGATAGATGCTGAGCTTTTCTTCCATTCTACCATACAGTAGACTACATTTTACCAGTGGCGGATACACACTGAGGAAAATGGGCGGGTAACTATCTTACTCATATTGAGTTGGCTCCACCCGCGCCCCTCCTTCCCTATCCTATCAATGTTAACTTAAACAATTTGGAGCAGCTGTAGCCCCTCCCTTTCTCACCGCTGAACCAACCTTGACTTAAAAAGATACTTTTTAATTATAAGTTTTACATTATGAACAACAGTGCTATCATGCCAAGATTTTTCTTCGAGCAATCTTTATTAAATCAATTTCAACTTATACATAAAATATACATGCATTACATACTATTTTACTTAATATTTGAATATGAAAGCAGAATTTGATTGGTGTGAATAGAGTTGGATACATTTGAATATAATTTTGAAGAAATTATTGCATTCTTAAATATATCTGATTCTGACGCAATGTTTTTTGAAGCGGATATTTTTGTGGAGTAGTTAAGGTAGGCAAAAAAATGGTTTTAAAGATATTGCAAAGAAAATCACACATTAAATGCATTATTGGTGGACTGAATGCGGATGGTAAAGTTTTGATCTAGAATTCTTAATATTTTTCAATGCTTATTTCAAACATACATAATATATCAAATTTTGAATAATTTTTCTGTGAACATGTGAAATAAAGCAAAACATGTCAATTTTTGATATAAAAGATGTAGCATTAAAACATAACTGCTCTTAAATTAGTGCTAAAATTCTGTTCTCCAACATTAGAAATCTGTAGGGAAATGCTGGCAGAAAACGTGTATAATTGCAAACCTACATGCTTGGCAATATTAATGATAAATATTCGTCCTTATTTCCGTCGAATTTGGGTCATTTGTGCGTTTCAGCAATATCATATTGTTCTCATAAAGCAATCAATAATTCAACGATTTCAGATAACAATTACGTGCTTATATCCCCAGTGTTTTAACTCTTCGTGGCTATGAATTGATTTTCGTGTAGCTCCACAGAGTATTCGTGTCAAGTGGATTTTCTGCAAGATTGTAAGGTTTCTAATTCTCCCAGTGTGACGCTGCAAGCCTATAAATAGTTCCCTTCTTGGTTGTATCTGTATACACTCGTATCCTCCATTATGTATAGATTGTGGGTGATACTGTTTATTTCTTTTTAATTTAGTTGCGTGGTTTTGTTATTTGCTGACGCGTGCCACATTCCACTTTTTCCTAGATTGCGGTTTTTTAGTGTGACACAACAACTCTCTAACTATCTGTGCGGCCCCCATCAATTGTTCTGTAATTAAGGACTACACAATTTGCAATGATAAACCAATAGGAATAAATCAATTTGCAATAGCATAATCTTAACAGTACAGAAATCCAGGTCTTCGTTTGGCTCCAGCTTAAAAGGATATGTAGACAGGAATTTATAAAATCGCATAAAAAGCTGATTGTTAACTTTGGAATTTGTTATTGGTTTTCTTCGATATGAACCTTTGATCACGCAATGACCAAACAATATTGTTATTTTGTTACAAGGTTTAGGCATCAAGAGATTGTTGTGACTTTGTGCCGAAACTAAAATCGAAATTCTGTGATATCTCACAATAAAGCATTGCAATTGCATACAATTTTACTTTTATATCTGTGATAGAGTACTTTTTCCAAATCCTATATGCTTTTCTTCACCTTTTGCACTTTACATGCGATCACTTATCCCTGCTTTCGTATTTCTTATCTGCATTCCTTAAGTATGCTTTCACCCACAAACCTGAAGTCGTTCATTCGCCCTATGCACATAGCTACTACGTACATGTACCATAATTAAAATTACACAAATATTTTTAACAGGCTTAAAGTAAACAAATTTCTTTTTCGTTTTCACTTTCGTTTAAATTGATTTTATATGCAGATAAAGCAAGCTTAAACTTTTTAAAATTCAATAATACAGAATCTATTTTAGATGAGTAACCCGGTTTTGTAAAATCGTAGTTTGTATTGAAATATAAATGTAAAAAGTGTACAAGATTTTCACTGGATTCGATTTGAAATAATCGATTAGGCTGTATGCAATTGCGAAAATAGCTTGTAGATTGGCGTCTGTAGTAGTTTCCACGTACTTTCGTCCACTAGTAGTTGGAAAGTAGGTATTTGAAGAAGTTTGCACACTCGAAAGTGGGTTGAGGAGAGCGGATTTGATTGAACAACAAGGACTACAGTATATTTCTTCTTGCGTCTTCTCTCTCCACCATCATCTTTTGCAGAGAGAAAGCATCATTCGGGCCACCACCTGACAAACAAACCTCTTTTCTGCTTTCACTCACTTTCTCCACTTCAATTTATAACGTTATCGAGGAGGAAATATGTTTCTAAGTGCTAAATGATTGCTGGGTGTTTTTCTCCGGAGCTACTTTCCTCCGCTGCAGTCCGGCACATTCGGCAGATTATTTCTCAACTCTCTCACTTCATATCACTCACTCGCTCACTCACTCACTTCCCTACTCTCTTAACGCTCACTCGCTTAGCTGTTGAGGTATTTCCTATTAGTTTTCCAACCTACGTACATACTACGTGTATTCCAGCATAACTCTCGCAACTTATCCTGCAAATGGCCCACCACTAAAAACCAAGTAAATAGAGTGCGATCTGCGAAGGAGGAGGCCGAATTGTTTGAGAAACATCTACCAACATATGTTCGCTTCACACTCTCAATCCTTCGTACTCGTTACATTTTTTAATTCACATCTCCCATATAAACGTACTTCAACCTAAATACCATTAGTCTTCTCATAGAATCAGAGCCGACTGTTTCAATGACCTTTCTCATACATGTAAGTAACCGCCTTACACACACACTCATCTTCGTAATGCAGCTATTTTTCAAGTACACGCTTCACAGGACGCAGATACTCTCTCAACCATTAATTTCGAGAACAACATTAGCCAAGATAGCTACTGCTCCCCTTCCCTTAAAAATCGACCTGATAGAAAAACTAAAGCTATTCTAATATTGAATTAAAATGTTTGCTTTGAGGAAAAACCAATTGATAAGCCGCAAGATAATTTCATAAACGTTTACTCCCATTTACTTTGTATTTATTGTTGCTCTAACATCTCTTAGTGAGTATCATTCGTCTGCTAATTAGATGGGATCTAGCTTATGTACTGTTCTGCTGAGTTGTGAACGGCTTCAGCCATTGGCTACGGTTTTTTGCTGGTTTTCCCAAGTACACCTTACGTATGCATGTACACTGTACTACAACTACTACTATATCCGCTATTGTACATTTGTATGGTAGACATTTAGCTGGGCAAGGCATCTGGGCTCTGCTCTGTGAGTCAATTCAACTTAAACTGAATTTTCTCTCCGGCGTTGTTTATCCGAAGGCTGTCTCCGTTATTTCTCTTGTTTTCTTTGTTTCTTTCTTCCATCAAGGTCTTATAGGCTTTTGTCTGACTTACATATAAAAAGGGAGATACAAGTGCTCAACCAATACAGTAAATGTGTACAGTTTATGTGGAGAAACTGTTCAGTTTGGATCAAGTAGAACAGTATTCACATAACATTTCAGAGGAAGGGGAAAGCACAGCGCACAGCCCAACAGCACAAAACATAAAAACGTATACATCTCTGTATTATGTTTTGTCGTGTGTACTCTTCTGCACTGTCACTGTTCTTTGCTTTTCCTGCTGTGCTCCTTGTGCACTGGGAGCAGCCGTAGCTCATGCTACTACGTACACTGCATCCACCACCATCCCCACTTGCAGTATACCACCAATGCCACACTATAGTACACAGTAAGTACCTAGAAAATAAATACAGACACTCGTGCACTATGTGCGCTCCGTGACAGACAAAACTATCTCGACTTTCTTTTTCTAACTGGTCTCTTTCTTTCTTTCTTTCTTTTTCCATTTTCTTTCTCTTGTCCTCCGGCTTATTTTATGACTTGGATGTACCTAACGTACCATTGTAGCTGTGAGAAGGGAAGCCAAAGTGAACTTTACACTGTTCTCTCTGATGTTTCTGTGTGCTGTGAGCGTAGCGGCGCTTCACAGTGAATAGAAATACGTGTGTGTGTGTAGCCTCCCTCAATCCACTAACCGTTAACTGCATATTTTTATTTCGCAGTGTCCTGTTAAAGTTATACGCTATTTTTAGTTAGGATAGACAGCTACCTACACACCACCAGATATGCTCCCCGTCTACTTCAATAAGGATTTTATGCTCTGTCTAATTCATACTTCAAATAATGTGGAAAAGAAGAATAGACTGCTTCATGGCACAATTTTGGAAGAGTTTGTTGTTGTTGGAAAACTCATGTAATTGTTATGCTCCTAAACTTCTCCATACAGAATCATAGCAAATTTAAATGAGTCAGACACTTGGCTAGTCAACTTAGATAAATTTAAAGACACTCATTCAAAATTTATGGTTCCGTATATTCAGTCAGTGGCACTATCACTACTTCTGGATGGTCTAGCTTTAAAGCCGGAATCCGCTTCCCCGCTTATATGAGGTAGCATGTTCAACACAGTGCACTCAGTACGACGTGATAATATTTTTTAAATTCTACCTAAAATATTTACAAATAGTATGCATCGACCTCTTCTCGGCCAAGTTTTCACTCAGAAATTAGCCCTTTCATACCAAATGTCAAATACTACAATAAAGTATTGAATACCACGTAGCTATGGAGAAATACCTTTACATTTCTCCGAATTCCAATCAAACATTATTATTTATTCACCGGATAATGCAAATGTACTGAATCCTTTGCAACCCGAATTAGTTTAACAAATCTTAACCGCACCGCAGCACTCCGCATAGCTTTTACATTGATAATACAACAAAATTCAAACGATTGTATGAATGTAATGAATGAAATTATGTTTTTAATGTTGTGTATTTTACCAGACAATAATTGCATGGTTTTTAACAGTTGAGGGATGAAGTGGTGAGCTATGGTCCATGGTGGAGTATAGCTCGTCACTTTTTTCGAAAAATTATATTATAAATGTACAAATATTAATAAATTGTTTGCTCAAATACGCTACAGTTGAATGACGGATCTTACTACTGAAAGGCATGTTAACAGAAAACATTAACAGTTTCATTGTAGTAGGAATACTAATTTTAGTTGCCACTTTGCCGAAATTTGTAGAACTTTTTACAAAGCATTTATCAATCGTATCTAAAAATTCAATACAACTACCTAATAATTATTCAAAGTGAGAAATAATTTATTATGGAGCATTTTATATATTATGGTTTTTACCAATTGGAATTTTTTAACACAATGAAAATTTTAATGCAATAGAATGACAAACTCATCTTTACCTACTTTTTCATTTCATTCACAAGTAAGTGAGCGTATCGTGTGTGTAACAATACCTTCATATATTTTGCTCGCTCACTCATTCTTTCGTTCACAGAAATTGACATTTCGCCTTCGGCGTTTATGCACATATCTTTCACCCCCTTTTAGCGCAACGATTACGGAACACTTCCCATTCCCCATGGCACGTTCTGGTCAACTTCTTTTAGACCAGTTTTTCACGCTATTTCGAATAGTGGTATTTCGAATAAAATAGGACTGCAACAGTCCGTGTAATTCCCTTGTCAGTGTAATTTACCTTCATCCATACTTTATGCAGTAGAATTTAAGTCTATTGTGACCATGAATTAATTAAAGTTACATTTAATAGTAAATTTATGAATCAAGACACAAAAATATTCCTCTATGACGCAACAGTATGGGCGTCTTAGCGAAATATTTTTCAAGTGTCTTTTTACACAAAAATACACAGCGGTGACGTAACCGGTATTCAACTTTATATTTCAGAAATAAACAACAATCACGTATTTGGTATGAAAGAGTGCGTTTCCAAGGTACACAGATAGGTATATTTGATAGCAAATAATTTGATTTCATATACACAGCATTAACGTATTTGGTATTGTAGTGTTGGTTGCAACAGTACCCAAATATGTGTATTTGAGATACAATTAACAATTTTTGAAATACACAACATTCACGTATTTGGTTTTGGAGATGTTAAATCATCTTTATTTTAATCAAAATTCTATTTTTATTACAAATTAATTAAAACAATATTTGCTGAAATTTATTTACATTTATAAGTACAAAAATACAAATAAAGTGTTAGCCATTTCACCAAGAAAAGAATCGCAAATTCCTCAGCGAGTCATGCCTCCGAAAGCATAATATAACAAACGATCGATAAAAAACAGTGAAAGTTTTGAAATCAATTCAAAAGTGAGTGAGTTCTAAATTGTATTGAACGTATGAAAATGAAGGTTGCACGAACGTATGCGGGTGAATGTAGAAATCATAAATCGTTCACTGGGTGCTATCTCCAAATGTCCGAATCGAATTTACTACATTTGCATGCTTCAATTTCCCTTATTCCGTCCACCCAACAGTTTTACAACGTTCAAGTAAGGCACGTGCATACTCCGTCACTACATTCAACCGGAAAACACAACTCGAGCAAGAATGGGCCGCTCGCACTCTTCAATTTAATGCTGGATTTTGATGGTGATTGGTCGTCGTGTGCTGATTCCGCTGTTTCCCAGTGTGGATACAAAAGTGTGTTAATCCAATACTTCTAATAGAAGAGAGCACCTAAGTGCAGAAAACAAGTTCATTGTTTTATGACTGCATGTAATTATGTGTTCGTGTGCGTTCCGCCCTGCTCCCGATGCTCTCCACGTACAAATGAAGCACAAACAAAGAGCAATAGACAAAACATCAAATGCTCCATTGTGAAAGTTCACACAGAGACAGACAACGATGACATTCACGACAAGCAAAAGTGCCACAAATATGACTCTATCTTATTCAGAGTCTATTAGATCAACACAAAAGCTGAATTTACATGAAGGTTACAAAGGGAAGTGGTGATGTCGTATTATTTAATATCAGTTGTAATAATAAAGGCCATATTTTAGGGAGCACCACAACAGCGTATTATAAGTATTCCAGAAATATTTCCTTGCTATACATATAGATGGTGTTATATTCTGCCAAATTTAAAGTTAGACAGTTGTGCTCTCTTTGTGCTGCTGCACAGATAAATCTTACAAAGAGGCTATTTTTGGTATTTCAT
This sequence comes from Plutomurus gul, assembly GCA_019776185.1. Lineage (NCBI taxonomy): Eukaryota > Metazoa > Arthropoda > Collembola > Entomobryomorpha > Tomoceridae > Plutomurus > Plutomurus gul. The sequence continues at coordinate 23,955 of JABASC010000586.1, read as the reverse complement.
AGATCCGTACTATTTATACTGTCTAATCCTTTTCTATGGATGGACCCACCGAGTGCATTGTATAATATTGGATGTTATTTTTAGGCACACAAAGGTATTCAGGCATGTTTCACGTTGTGTGTGCAGCGACTGTTGTCGAGATCACTGTGAGAGAGTATCATAAAAGGATTCCCTTTGAAAGGCGCATGCATAGGTCTTGAATGTTCATGAAGGCCGATGATTTCTGGTCAAATGAAGATGTGGATGTTTTGGGTGCTGGGCAGAGGAGAGCACGACAGGGCAGGACAGAGCAGAACACGAAATGAAACGCAACATGACAACAAAGCATAATACAGAGCTGTACAATGCAAGGCAAATTAAAGTCGGATACAATGAGCAGAAGGCTGAACCTGCAAATGATGATGATTTAATAATAAGTTCCTGCATATCTTTGTGCGTATTTTCCATTAGTTTTGTGTTCGAGAGAAGAATTCCTTTCAGAATTTGGTAATGGGGTTGGCCTACTCACAGTATGAACCTTTAATGCTGACTGGTGTGCACTACACGACTGCATACGGCTCCAAATGCACAATGGCACAGGCATAAAGCAAAATGAACAAGAGAAAGCCACATTAACGCTTACACATCTCTGCAGCTAAAACACATAACAACGGTGCTGACACTGCGCCCCAGAGATACTACAAGTGAAATGATACACTGTCCTACAACGTGTTTTACTAGCACACAAATGTATTAACACTTCTCCCTTATTATTAGATTCATAAGCAACCCAGTCCTGTTACAATGTATTTCAATGCAAATAATGTACGTGCTGGGCCGTTGAAGTATCCATTTTCATTAGATTCTGTATAAATAGGTGCTGGCACATGAACAGTTAGCTCCACACAAAGCCAAGGGAAATCGTTCAACTCTTCAACTCCCTTCCATTTTAGACCACGATCTTTTACTTAAAAGTAAACTGAAACTTTCGAAGAAAACATAATTATTCGGAAAACGTTTCTGTGAGAAATAAAGTAAAATATTTCATCATTTTAAAAATTTTATAAGATCCATTCGCTTTAGATTTATTCCAAAATGTCTGTTGCATTATTTGATACACGCCTATAAATAATTTAATTGTGTTCGACCATAATTAAATGGTAAGTTCAGTGCAGTGCACAAATAAGATACTTAAAGGCAAATACATAAGAGCAAGAAATGTGTCGAGTTGCAATAAATAAGAGTGTTTTGGAGAAACTAGTTGTTACTGATGAAAAGCTTTTCAGATATCTCGTAGCTCTTGCTATATATTAGCGAGATATATACTCTTATTCTCGATTTGAGACGATTATTTCAAACTGAATTCCTCAATAATCATTGATTCTGCAGTTTTGATGAAATCCTGTAGGGCAACCTAAACTAGAGACTAAATGCAAAAATATTGAGAAATAACATTTTTGTAATAGCTAAGCAAACAAGTGCCCATATAATTAAAAATAACGAAATTATAAAACCACATGTCAATAAAATAATTTTTTTGTATTTCAATTCTCTTTTAGCTTTTATTAGGAAGAATTTCATGTATCAAACATAAAAAATCTGTTTAGTGATTTTTTCTGAATTTTTAAAAATAGGAAATAATTTTTGTATAGTATTTTGTATGTTGGTTACACTTTTGCCTTGGGTGCCTTAAAATCAGTATTTTAGCATTACTTCAATCGTATTAACATGTTCCATTATCCGTACACTTGTGCAGAACTTGTACAGTATTTAACACTATTGTGAATTCACTTTTAGATTACACCAATAATACAGGAGATCATTTCATAAAAACACTGGTTTCCACTAGTGATTTTGCTATTTGTCCGTTTTGACATTTGTCGGTAGGGGATGGTTTTCCTCTCAATTCTTAGAATCTCATTCCCCGTTTTCATTCTGATTGTCATCATCAGATTCCTGTATCTAATGTTTTGACAAGTTTGGTAGTTAGTTGAATTTTGTGTAGACAGATTTATTTCACTTGGTGTCAATTGCATATATTAAACAACATGGGAGCATTTGAAGTTCTTTGCAGAAATAGCTATGAACAATACATTCTCTTTAGTTGGGTGAGCAGAAGCCATGTAATCACACCTTCTGGTGTATTTAATCCTACCTAATTTTCTTTGAGCGACTACATTTCCGCTCTTTTCTTTATCGAGTAGAGCGGCTGCATTTCTTGACAGTTCAAATGGTCGTAGAGTGGAAAAGTTTGGTCACAGTTTGTCTTTGTTTCCAAATGGTTGATTGAGTCTGTCAGTCGGATGAGTGTTGACTAACGAGCCTAGCTCACTCTCCCGCTTCAATCAACCTCAACTTTGCGTCGACCTCATTCAACTTCGTATTGGCTCAAACTTTGAGTGTAGAACACAGTTCAATCGGTAGGTGTGCATTTTATACGGTCATCTGGATGACCATATAGCCCTGGACTTACAAGCAGTGGCAGTGGCAACATTTAAGTTTGAAAAGAATGGCAGCACGAAGTTCGAACAAAATATATGGTGCTCGTCCATCTTTACACTTTCTCCTTACATGTTGCTTATTGTCTCTACACGAATACACTTGCTGTTTTCTCATCATTTTAGCATGCGGAACTGTGGTGTAGCTGGAGAGCAGACTTTGCTCTTCTTTGGTGGTGGCTGGCTTATCGTTGCTTTGAGTCTGGTTTCTGTTGTGGATTCCCTGCTCCCCTATCCTCTTCTTCTTAAATCGCTACGTGGCGGGGGCACACGGTGGAAGGCTGCGAGGCAAAATGTAGACGCATGCATTATACCATCTTTGGTAACTTTCAGTCCTATCTAATGGTATCAATTTTTACAGCTACTGAACCACGAAATTCCTCTATTTGAGTTACACTAGATAAATTTCACTAGTTGCAACTCACAGACAGCTGCTGGAAAGATATAGGAAATCTTCGATTTATATGAATGCATTTATTTGTCAATTGGCTACCCCGTCGATGTAACCCTATGAGTTTCATTCACAACCAATCATACCTACCGTTGCATACTGAGCAGTCAGAATATAATCTCATGGTGCATTGATTCTATTTTCGAAACACATCCAGCTACTACTGCTACTACGGTTCAGTACGCAGTCGACGATTAGCATGATTCGCAATACGAACCTGAGAGCATTTGACGACAATCAAATTCTCTACACAATCAGGGTGTACTCTGCTGTGTAATCGACTCAAATACCCGGCACAGGGTATTCACAGGCCCCGTGCCACTTTATTTTATTGACCTTTACATTATTTAAATAAAGTACTCCTCTGGACCAATTAAACAGTAATTAATACATTTTAAAGCACATTAGATGCATTTGTTTTAGAATTAAGTTGTTTTAAACACCGTAAGAGCTATTCGATTATGCCATGTTTAAAAATTGGCTCCAAAATTGGGAGGTCCCTTCTGGATCGAACACGGTACCGGCCTAAAGCTGAGCCTGTCGAACGAATTACAATCGTGTGTTGCTCTCATTTCTCCGAGGCATCTCATCTCACAAATTTCCGTACCTTCACCTAAAATATCACGCACCTTTGATTTCCAATGTTGATGTTTCATTAACCAATTCTGTTCGAAGCGAAATTGCTACAGAGGGAACAAGACACATTTTTTATGTGAATTTATGATACAGATCAAAATGAAATTGAGAAATGGATACAAGTATACTCAAGTTTACCTACTCTTTGAATCCCTGGAATGGTGGATTGATTTTTAATTATTTAGCTGTTCTGATTGATGTGATCCAAGTTTATTGAATTGATGATTTGGTGATGTGGAAATCGGAATTCTAAATTTTAGAAATATCTATGACTGGATGAAAAGGCATTTAATTTGTTTTAGGTTAATGCAGTCGCTGTAGTTACTTCAGATATAAATAAGTTTTAATGGGATTCGTTATATCAACTCGTACACTTGAGGACTGACTTGAACGAGATGAGCAAGCAGTACTCACATTTATTCAAGTTTTCATGCCAGTGTAACTTTTGAAAAGTGGTTCGATTTGAGTTTTTAGATTTTTATAGAAAATAAATTCACATGAATTTTGAGTCTATTTTTAAAGGAAGCGATTTTATCGGAGTTTTTGATTCCTTTTGGAGAAAATATAAGTTTATTTGCGATATAAAGTTTTATGAAGGTGGGTTGAGGTTTTGCCGGCGGGCCTTCATCTCTGATCTTGCTGGGAGCTTTGTAATGCGAGGCTATCCATGCCATGTGCATTGCTGTTTCTATTCTTACACACTTCTTTTTGTATTGCCTCTATCTACAACGGTAGTTTTGTTTCTAGTCCGTATTCCCACAGTGTCCATTTGTGTTTTTGCTCTTGTACTTTCTAGCATTTTAGCTGAGACTCTTAAGCCCTTGGTATTTTTGTCTGTATGATGTAATCATAAACACACCGGTTTACTGCCAGACTTGAGTATAAGAGATAGCTATATAAGAGTGTATTAGAACTGTTGTTATGCTCAACATTTTTCCATTCTAATAAGTTAGAACCAACTTGTGCTACACTTCCCAGTCTTTTGAAGGAAGATTGTGCTCTCACGTTATCCCCAATAACGGTCTCTCTGCATCTTCTATATATTATGTGAACATGACTGTTTGAGCATGCAGCTGCAGTTCCCTTTCTTTCCGCTCGATCTCGTCTTATTACAGTTACTGTATTGTACCATGCCTAGCTGCACGGGAAGCATGCTTTCTTTTCTTTACACCACTTCCTTAATATTCTATATTAAAAGAAAGTTTTTCAGCACTGCTTCTGTACGTGATATTCAACTCACACAATCAAAATAGCTCCAGGGTGTCCCTACAATATTTTCTCTCACAGGCTTTCTCCACGCATTCCCTCCTTATTTCGGTTTCTGATTGCAAAACATCCTACTAAAATTTTGAGCATCTCACATAAATTAGTTTTGTTTTATGGAAATCATTTGAACACATTACACACAGTTGCTGTAACTATAGTGTGCCTTGTAAGACGGCAGCATCATAATATTTAAAACAAAACTATATAACAGATAATGTGCATTTGCTTTTCTGTGTCCAAAAATTGAACCATCTGCTCCATATAAATCTTATTTATTTTTCAAATTGTAACATTGAAACAACAAGCGGAGAATGCGTAACTGATTTCTTTGGACACCAGGTATACTTTGACGAGATCTTTTCAGACAGTTGTAATAGAAAGCCGTGGAGGATACATAGAGATTCATACAGTTGCTGAAGAAAGCTGCTTTGTTAAAGGTTCTCTTTTCCCTTATGCGTCGTGTTTACGATGATTCTTTACTATTAAAGTCATATGCCTTATAAATAAATTCGTGCATCCTGGCTGCAATCCGTCGGTGTTACTCCACATAAGATTTTCCTACTGATCCGCTGTATATGTATCACTATTTGCAATGGCTTGTTGAATAATTTCTCTAAAACTCCTCGCAGCCATGATTTAGTATTATTGTGTTCTATGAAAATATTATGAATCTGAATCCCATACTCTATAAGTGCGCCAGTACTCACTAATCTGTATTTATATCTATATATTAAGAAGCAGGTTTCTTTATTTTCATTTCAATTGGATGCAGAGGTCAAAATACTTCTTCAAACGTGGGCGAACCTGTTCTATCTCATTATGTGTGCGTAAATCACAGAATTCGTTCTATTAATAAATGCTTCTTATAATTTAGCACTGAATTCCTTGTACCATATAAATTCTACGCTCACTCAAAGAGGAGAGAGATATTAAACGTAAACAGGACAAAAGCCAACTGCTTTTCATTCGATTGCTGTCACCTAAAATCAGATTATTTCATTTAGTCTCTAATGAGAAGTGTGAGCCAAGTCATTAGAAATATTGTACTATTTAATACCGTGGTTATTGTTGTCCGTACCTATATTGTTGTTCATATAAGCGAAAAATGGAATTTATTGCACTAAAATCATAGTGGAATAGAGCGCGTATATAATGATAGTTTTAGCAATTCACTCATTGCCACAGGTCTTTTGCAGTGGACTACCGCTGCTCTGTAATTACAGTGTGTTAGGTAAGGGCAATACTATTCTGTTGTGCGCTGCTGCTCTTCAATGGCTCTGCAACGGTTTGGGTCGAAATTGTGTTTTCTGCGATTGTATGATGTCACTACACTTTTTACACGTCCCGCTGTAATTGTGTTCATCAGAGGTCACACTTGTTCATGATTGTGTCCTTGTTTAAAGGTGTGCGGCTGCAGCAGACCTAATAAGCAGGATGAGTGGATCCAGAGTGAATTCTCAGTGACCAGACCATAGCATTGTAAAAGTCTGCAGTCAAAATGAAAGATATTTGACACATGAAAGCTTTTCGAGAGTTTTAATACCTCAATCAATGTGGTTTTTATACATACAGGCTCATTTTCTCGAAGTGTGTTTTGTCAGTCTGGCGAGTATAGAAATGTTAGCTTCTGCGTTTATATTACATTAGGAGAAAGTTCATACGAGGAGTGTGGAGAAACTAATTGGCCAATTAGGTAAAGGGGTCTTTGAGTGTTCTGCTCATCCTGCAGGCATCAAATATAATAATTATTAAATATCTCTCTGTGTGATATGAAAGGACGGCTGAGAGTAGAAAGAATCGGGGGAGTCAGATGAAAAGTGAGGGCAACTAAGTTAAAGTGAAATGGGCAAAATGTCATTTGAAGGTTTCCATAAATGTGTTAAAGTGAGTTTAGTTTGAGTAAATGAGTTGTGAGTCGACAAGGGAAGATGAGAACTGATTTGTGTAGCAACCAGGGAACCAAGAACTTTTCGAAGACGATTTGTGATTATTGAATTAGACTTTGATGTGTGCCTAATTCATCGTCTTTGTAAGCCTCATGTGGCATTTCCTAAATGCACTTCCTTCGCTTAATTATAAGAAAGTTGCTGCGCCATCTCGAAACGTGTTCATCTTAATTCCATATCTCTTTGTGAGTGTGTGTGTGTGTGTGTGGGTGCTCTCGGTGCTAATGTCGGAGTTCACATCTCTGCCCGGCCCCCCAATCTTTCCACATGACTAATGACTATGAAGTAGCAATGCAAAGCTCTGAAATTGACTAAGAGAGTCTTACATATCAAAGCGAAGTGATTCGACAAGAACAGAGCAAAGTCAATGCAGTTTAAGTCACGATGAACCGAGTGGAGTCCTGCGTGGCAGTTAGACAGACTGATTAGTCGTACTTTACAGAAAGAACAGTAGACAGTGTAAGCAGTAAGTCAGAGAAAGTCTCTTGCATGTTGTCCTACATATGACTCTGTGTCTGCATGTATACTCCCATGTGCGTTGTGTATGTTGTGAAGAGTCAGCCTCGTTGTCGCTTTGTCTTGCGTTAAGGTAGAGACACAGAGAGAGAGAAAGAGAAAGAGAGAAGATGAGAGATACAGTGTAAGTGAGTCTTATCTGCAGTATGAAAGAAAGACCATGTATGTTTCTTTCTACTATCTCTGCCCAACTTTACACTGCACACAGCATCGAGAGACAAACTTTCAATGTGTGCTCTCTGCTTCGGTCTCCCTGTACACATTGAGAAGTAGACTGTGCAGTAGATTGGGAAGAAGACTGTAGTAGATTGAGAATGGAGAGAGATAGAGAGAGAGAGTACTAGTAGTCAGTAACAGATAAGTAGTACATGTTGTGTCTAGTCAAAGTGAGATTGGGTCATCGATCTCCGTTTGAACAAACGAGACAAAGAGACTGAAAGGGACGAGCTTGTGGTTCATGTGTCGGAAAATTGGATGGACTCGCTCGGTTTGGTAGTAAAGAAGTCGACGGGCGTGATGCAGCCTGAAGGACCAAATGAGAGCATATTCTGAGAAGAGAAAAATTCTATTTTAACTTTGTGCTTTGCTTGATTTCGATTATACGGCGAGTGATTTTGTAGTTATATTTTGTAGTTATTTTGTAGTACGTGAAAGGATTGTTTTATGCAGTATCGATCTTGACTGGCATATATTTCTTCACTTTCAATCTTCCTCACTAGCCCTCCTTTAAATCATGTCCCGTGCATTGACGAGCGCCACTAGTGGAGCAGTCATCCTATACAGGATACTGTTCTCTGCTACCATTTCTCCTGGCTATACATCTAACTACTAGGAACAGCAGTGTGCATGTGTTGTAATGTAGTATGGAGCTCTCGACTTTCTCCCGTTGCCGCTTCCGTGGAGCATTGCACACTGGCACACTGCTACACGTCTACGAGCAAAGCTCCAGTAATATGTGTACGTAGCACGAGACTTGTCAGCGTGTATCACTTATACGGTGTATTGTATGTATTTCGCTTCTATACACACAAAGTAGGCATTGAACTGGCAAAGGATTTTGACTTGAGCTCACTCACTCACAGAGAAGAGTTTGTGTAGCCGTGGAGAATGCTACTACGGCACGAACGGGGGGTATAGCCACCTACTGTATAATGCATTACTTATAGGCTGTGTCAGAGGCTAGTAGCAGCCTTAGAGGCATAGAGCAGATCAAAAGTGAACACAGGAGAAATGTGAAGAGTTGAGAGAGGAAACAATAGGGAATCGCTCTTTGCCTTTCTCTCTGTCTCAGTATATAGTCGTAGCTAGTGGTCTCGGTCGTCGCGTCGACCCTTTTTATTTGTATTTCTGCTCTCTTATGAGTCCACCGTAGCTTTGGCTTTACTTTCTTTTGTGTCCCCTGATCTGGATTGCCCAGCCAGTCAAATGAAATCAACTCCTCTCAACTGACGCCACTACAATAATACGTATACGAGTCACAATCAAATCTCCTCCTTGTATTATCTTGTTCTCATTTTTTCTTTTAACTACATTAGGCAAACACGACTTTGTCCTGCATGCCAACCAACCATTTGGCGACATTCACCAAACTATCTATGAACTATAAATGGATAAAATGCCACTGTATACAAGAGATATATGTGAGAGTAAATACGTGGAGAGTCGTCACCACATTCGTATATCAGTTAAACTTATGCAGGATTTTGTGAAAACGACCTCGTGCAGAAAAATTCACTAAATTGTCTATTGCAGAAACGTCTTACAAGGGACATGGATAAAATTCAAAATGTCAAATTATATGGGTCAAGAACTCGTCTAGAATATTCGATGAATTTATTTAATTATTAATCCTTTTTGTGAGTGGGTGTCAAGTCCAAATTTTCAAAGCGAATAACTTTTCTCAGTAGATTTTGTATCCAGTTTTCATGACATTCCATGACCTACAAATATCATTCGTAATGGATCTTCTAAGTAAGAATACAGTTTCATCTTAAAATTAGAAATAGTCAGCATCAGAAATTGACTCTATGCATCTCTTCTTACAAAAACCATTGAAAGAAGCCACAATAACAGTAATTAGATTTAGTTTCATTGTTTAGCATAGAATAAATATCTCCACAAATAGACGACATGGAAATTTCGTATTCAGAATATCAGCTAACCTCCAGATGTAATCTATTATTAGTCTTTTGGGTAATTCACCCAGTGTTAATGATATTGTTTTGTTCGAACACTAAAAAGATATGCCTTTAGTAATGTGACTCAAGTAGGTATTTGGTGATTAAAGACTATCGAGTGTCCCCTTTCTACATTATAAGCAGGAACATACGTAGGAAAGATTTGGAGAGAGGGAGAGATCAGTCAAGTCATTGGCACTTGGTGCGGAATAAGGAAAGAGGACATTAGGATAAGAGCCTGCCAGTAAAATATCTGCGATTTATTTTTCCCTTGTCATAACACAAGTCAGACCTTTTAGTCCATCATCGAGAATTCCATTGACCTTTACGAGTTCTTATTTTTGACTCTTTTTCGATCCCTTGTCCCTTTGGCACGCGGCCCTATTAAGCTTCCTCTTTCACTGGAAGAATTACTTCTGCTGCAACCCACACACCCACACAGCACAAGGTTCTATGCACATATTTTCGTAGCAGGACTGTGCACTGTATAGATATCGGAATATCGGTTAGAGAGATAGTGTGGTGTGGTGGGAGTAGTGGATTGCATTGAAGGCGAGATGCAGCTGTGGACGGCTGGAAGCTTGCTTTATTTGATAAGACGGAGTTCGTGCTTATAAGGTTATAGCGTTAGTAGGAAGCTGCTTCTCTCAGTGAAATAGTAGAAGAGTTGGTGGAGTAGACACACATTCTGTCTCATTGCAGCTAGTTGAGGTGTAATTGGTTAACTATTTGATTATTACTTCGATCAATCCTATGTCAACTCTGGTCGGCTCTGCTGTTGAAGTCGGCTGAGTTTAGATTGGATGCAGCCCACCTCCCTTTTCCTTTCTTTCCTTTCATTTTATTTCTCCTTGGCTTGGCTTCATCTCAGCTTGGCCGCTCTAACTTTTTGACCACTCCACTGCGTTTCAGCACCGCATTACTTTCTCGCAGCAATTCCTTAGTACATTCTGTAGTGGTGGTGTTGGTGGTGGTGGTGGTGGTGGTGGTAGTAGTAATCGACGACCGTATAGTCTTCAGTACCAGTCTCAATGCCAACCTTTCCCTTTGTGTGTCGACTACTACTACTTTTATTTTCCAATCTAAGTCTATCAATCTCGTCTACTCACTATTCTAACGCTTTCCTAAGTGAAAGCTGCCTATTCAATTCTATGAACGTAAACGTCAAAGCATTATACCCAGTGTTGTGCACACGGCACATAATATATAGACTGGCCAGAGACAGCTCAATTTTACTCACATTCCAAGTGGCATTGCATTCGTCAGCCGCTTCATCTGAAATCGTTTCTTCGACAGCCCCCAAAGCCACTTACAACCACCACAAACACACTGCTTACAATGTGGAACAGATAATTCATTCTCCATGAATATTAGATTATGGACAGCTATGTATTTAATATCATAAAGCAGAGTGATGAGCAGTCAAACGCTGGTAAATACAAGTCCAAACTTTATTCATTTTCTCCACTAAATGCGCTGATACATACTGATTTTTATTGCAAACGTTACTAAAATGGTGCACAAAAGTCGGAATTGAATGCGGGTTTTGTGTAAAGTACAAAAATAACATTAAACGACTACATACGCGAATTGCATTATAATTTCTACTTTTCCTAAACTTTGCAATTTGAAATGATTGGTGTGATTTGAAAAAAAGCAATTATTTATTCTTTGCCTTGTTAAAATTGTTCAAAATATTTACCTTGCTTAAAGGAATGGTTAAAAAATAATTTATAGAATTTTAAATGGAGACAACCTTTAAACAGTATGTATTATAATGTCAATATAAACTTTAACACTCATCTTTCTGGCAACCAATGTATAAATGTAATTACTTATTGCTGCGGTCGTAAGGTAGCTAAAGTTGGTGTATCTTTGTAGCTAACATGTGGGTACATGTACTGGGAGCAGTTAGTTAACTTTATTTAAATGTAGAAACTTATTTTAGGCTGTAAGTTTCATCCTGCAAAAGCTTTTAAAACAAATTTATTAGCATTACTTCTAGTCAACAGAACTGTACACGTGGATTACGTCATGTGTAGTTAAAATCCCTAAAATACATTTCACAAAAAGAAATTGTTAGAATTAGTGCAGATGTGCAATAGTAAATGTAAAGTATACGGAGGAAATGAGAAGAACAGAGATGAAAAGTGTATATAAATCGTGAACTGAGCTCTGGCTTTTTAAGTTAGTACAGCTGGAGCAGTTATGAAGACCTCTTGCAAATTTCTTTGTAAAAATGACACCAAATTTTGCAATTATCTTGCTTTGACTTCATTTCTGCAAATGTTAAAGTACTTTCTCTACATTTTAATGGTTGACTACTTTGACTTGACTTGGACGATGCAGAGCTGAAATAAATCGAAATGAATTACACAAAGTTGCGACTGGAGTTCTTTAACACTGTACGCTTCGTTTGAGTGAACTCGCGAACTTTTTCTTTCCTGAGATAACAACTTGTAGTACAAATACTGTTAAACACTAATTTCTCTTTTCCTACCATGACGCATCTCTTAAACTTCTGAGGTTTGGCGAACAGCAAGAGTCCTATAATTGACCTTACATTTACTTACTTGGATGTAGACGGAATTCAAAAACTAACTTGCCCATTTATACGATGAAAGCTGAGGGACAACTAGTTTCCAGAAATGAATTTTCAGTAGGCTACATCAGTCAAGGTAAATATTATATATGGCATTATTACAGGAAACATTCTACTGCATTTAGAAAAACTACAGTTCAAAATATTTTTTATGTATTCGAGCGTTTTAATGGAATTTTTTGAAACTTGCCACAACGGTACGGTTTACATAGAGAGCTTCTGGAGCAGTACATCGTCATCCTTGATGATTTATTCTAAAATTGCTTTTTTCGTGTTTGTAAGGAAAACATTGAAATTGCTGTGGTTGTCCGATTTTGGCCGTGGGCTGTGTAGGCGAAGAACTGAGAATTCGTCGTGTGTACATTCATTTTGAAAGACATACATGGCGGACCATTTGTGACAAAAGTTTCCAAACTCTACGGTGGGTTGTAGTTGTAATATTGTGCAATTCTGTAGCAATAAAAAGTAGGCATATAAAAGATTTGGGCCAGCCAAAAATGTAATTTACGATGCAAACACACTTTTTATTCTATTGTGAGCTTTGGTCTTTGGCTTATCATTTTACAGTTGTCGTCTCTCTCTTAAAAAGAGACTTCATATTCCCACAAGAAAGAGCCGACCCACTGCAAGACGAACGCACCGTTGGCATTTTTCCATATTTAGGTCCTTTCCTCACCCCATCGAGAAAAATTAACATTTTGGGAACGTATCGAGCCATGCGCACTACATCACTTCAAATTTATACAAACTGAAAAAATCTAATAATTATTCCAAATTGCAGTTACTCAAAAATGATTTGCGTAAATATGTACATTATTTATTAATTAAATATTTATAAGAATATATACCTACATTAAAAACCATGGGTACTTGATCCATCAAGTATCTACAAAGGATAAACAATAGAAACAATTCGGTTGCATGGTCACACAATTGTTAATTTTTTGTAAATATTTTTAAATATTGGAAAATGCCCTCACCAGTTGTATTCCTATACATTCCTATGTAGTACTGCTGTTTTCTGACTTGGTCTTCTCGTTCGGCAAATACAAAGGACGACACCATTTCCCCGTCTGTAGGGGATAACGTGATAAAGACTAACAACATTGACTGTATCTTGTTGCCAATCATGCAGTTTGCAAATCAGGACAATTTTTCTACAAGTGCAGACTTTTGTAAAGAATTTGGGTTTTGGCATTTCATATGAAGGAGCGAGAGGTACCATTCTTAAAACAGCCATGACTTTGCATGTAAATACGATATTACAAATAAGGAAACATCTGTATGTACATGACTGCTACCGCTTGTTTGAAATATATCTTTCTTTTAATCTCATAAAACATACTTTTTCATACGAATCTCTGGTATCTGAGGACAGCCCTCGTTGAATTTGGAGAATCATGCACTGCACTTCAACTCGATTCTACATTATTTGTATTTTCGTTGCGGAGAAAATAAATTAGCATATAATAAGTATTGTCAAGTGAGTTACCGAGTAGATAAGGTACTGCTACGAGTGTTGACGTGGACGTAGTTCTACAAGCAAACATATTTTATGCAACTTGAATGTATTGCCTATCTACGTATTTAAATGTCAACTTTTTATCAAACCTTCCTTTTTTCATTTATTTTGAATCTCTCACGTCCTCATTTGGTACAACTAGTCTATCTGCAGTACCCTTCTACCAGATAAAAGAGAGAAATCATAATATACATACTTAATTGTAAAGAACAATTTCAATACAGAAATTTACACAGAATTATCTGATGTTGCAAATTTATGCTCATGTATTTAGATAACAAAGAACTCTAAAATATGCAACCAACAAATTAATTATTTTCTCCACAATAATTTATTTTTGCTTTATAAAAATATACAACATTAATTCTATAAATACTTCAAGGTTTTTCCATAATTAAAATATAAATAAGGATAAATCTGTTGATGGGATAAATTCAGTTTCTTAGGTACAGCAGCAGCTGTATAGAGAAACGTATTATTTTGTATGATTGTGGTTTTAGTGGCTTTATAGTTCTTTTGTGTTCTTAAAATGTCAAAAGTGCTCATGAATATTATCAGTAGCCCTATTTCAGGAGAAATTTATTATTTCGATATAAGGATCTGTGGTCGTTTGGAGCTCAGTGCTGTCGCAAGTGCCAATAGTGGAGCGTGAAAGCGACAGAACCGCAGAGAAAGCACTATGATAGAATCAAATAAATTGTTAAAGCAAACGACTTGAAAAGGAATGAGGAGACCTTGGTCGTTTAATGGTCTGACTAGTTGACTTGTCTTGCCGCGTCTTGGGTGAGACGAGAGACGAGACCGGAAAAGTAAACTCGTGTAAAAAGCACAGGAATGAATGCAATAACCTGATTATGGATGTGTCGTCTACGAGTGAGAAAGAGAATGACAGGGAGATACTCAAGGATGTGGCAATAATAGAGATTGGACTGGCTAATAAATTTTGCCACAGGAAACTCTCTACCAAATAGAAACATCCACTTGACTGAGGTCAGCTCCCACACTAACAGCAAACACCGCACAGCTCACAACCTTAAGAGCTAACAATCCAACGTGTGCTTCGATATTTCTGCTTCGGATGCCACACCGAACCAAACAGAGAATTAAATACACATCAGGATATGACCATCTTTGAAAAATAAATATTTGACAGCAACACAGATGTGTGCCGCAGATGCCAAACCATGTTATCACACACACTCGTGACTAACCGTCCATCATTCACGAATCGAGTAATTATCCCAAATACATTTAGGACTGCACTCAATCAATATAATTGAATTATTCATCTATCGCTGCAATTATTAATATATTTATCATTACAACCGCAAAAACCTTTGGAGAGTAGCCAATGCTCTCGGAGACAAATAAATACCTAAAATATTGCTTACATGTAGTCCGTGTACTAATCGTTAATTATTAATAGTATTTATGTTGGAAAATAATTGGAACTGTCTACCGTTTAAAGTGTACCGTAGGGGATATTGTATAGGGTATAGCATGGTTTGGAGTGAATATTGTTGCTAAGTGCCTACTTCCATTCGTCATGTATTTATATACACTGACATTGTGAAAGCAGGTCGCGTTTGCCAAAAACGTCAGAACTTACTTGACATCTTCTTTAGTGTTTGCATTTTTACAGGCATTCTTCACTAAATGGAAATGCTTTTTGTACTTTATTGCATTGCCATTTCAATCTTTTACGTGAGGCTCGACACAATCACTATACTATACTGTGTACCAATTCTAAATGCATCTCTGTATATGACCTCTCTACACTCTGCATACTTATAGCACTTCACATGTTCACTTATGTATACATAAATATATGAAATAGGGGCCACATAAAACTGAGATGCATTCAGTTTGAGAAGCAATCACGATGAGAAATTGTTAACGAGAAAAATGAAAGATTAAATACCTTATGGCAAAATTTGAGCTATTTAGCTAAAATTATATAATCACAGCAGATGATGGGATGGAGTAGGAGCACATCTCTCTTGAGAATTCCTTTAATGAAATTGATGATACGCATAATGGTAACCGTGGTGACGGATATGCACAGCCAACTATTCCAGTTCTGAGCAGGAGCAGTGATGCTGTTCAACGTGGCCGGCAATTTGTGCCCATGAGTCTTCAAAAACATCACATGGATATTTTGCTTTAATTTATCGCTTCTGTGTACGTAGTAGGCCTTGTTCATGTAGTCGCTAGATGCATCTAACGCTGTGCTTGAAATTTCATAGACGTATGACGCACTCTCTACTTTATTCCTTCTTCCATTGTAGATTTCAATTGCTTTGTTAAATACACACGCTACTCTACGATTCTGTACTCATTAGGGAACATCCGATAATGCGCACAAGGTATTTCACACAGTATTAGTTTCACCAAAATGGCGAAATGGTAAAATTGCACCTTATACGCACATAATGTTGGTTAATCACGACTTTAACCCCCTCTGAGTTTTTAACAATATTTTTGGTGTTTCATCATTCCCCTTATTTCCCTACGAATCTAACCATTTTGCCATCGTAAATATCAACACTGCCAGCACAGCAAAACTTGCTTCACAAGTTTCCGCATTGCATTTGCTTGACATGAAACCATGCTATTTTAAACTGCAAATCACACAAGAGCCATAATATAGCTTAGAAAATATTCATAATAATATTCACATCCATATTCACATACAAGTGGGTTGGCACACTAATTATTTAATTTTTAATATGAGCAAGCATTGACTTGGTGAAACGTGACTAAATAGGTGAAAAAATAATAATTTAAACAACATTGTTCAGAACAATTTTTCTAGCTGCATTCTTAATTCCATATTTCCTTTCAATTTAATGACAATATGATAAAAAGACTGCAGATTTTAAATGCTCAAAATCTAATGTTTAAATCTAAAGCTACGTATCTATAGGCGTAACTGTGACAACTGCGGAACCAGAGTTTTCATTTGAGGAATAAATTAGTTCACATATAAGCCCGGCGCATCGTAAAATAGGTATTATATAATTTAAATGGACTTCATTAGCATATTCTTCCGATTTCCTTCGTTTGTTAGTTCTTAGCTACTAAAACACACGA
The DNA here is from genome assembly GCA_019776185.1 of Plutomurus gul. Classification (NCBI taxonomy): domain Eukaryota; kingdom Metazoa; phylum Arthropoda; class Collembola; order Entomobryomorpha; family Tomoceridae; genus Plutomurus; species Plutomurus gul. Next base: position 7,269 of record JABASC010000586.1, on the reverse strand, counting down.
TTCTCAAGCTGAATGGATTGTAGAATTATAGTTGGTGATAAATATAACGACTTTTGGAACATTTTCTACTAGAATCGTCTTTTAATTAATTTTTATTTGCCAAATTTTCCATATTAAATTCACAGTGGTGGAAAAGTAGAATGGACCTGGCTACTGCATCCACAGCGTGTAAAATGTGACGGAAGGAAAGAGCAAGTATTGCAGAGGAAAGAGTTGAACCGCTGAAAGTTCGTGTTATGGTGTAGTTGGTATAGAGGAAAGTGAAGATTGGCTTGGGTGGTTTGGACTGTGCACTAGACTGCGTTGACTTGGCCAAATGTGGCTCTTGGGTTTCCTTGACCTGGACTGCTGGCTGTGACTTTTACTAACTATAGCTTCCAATATGTTCTCCATTTAGGTACGCTGAGCCGAACGAATGTTAAATGGGATTCAGTCAGGGCTATCTGTGGAATGGCTCGTTCGCCTGACTCTGCTAAGTTCAGTGCAGGCTGTTTATAGATTTGACATGACTTGGCTGGAGAAGCAGAGCAGTTTGTACTTATATTGACTTTTGATATATTTTTCTTGTTGCGATCAGATCCCCCCACCTACTGCATCTGCACATGTTAAAGTATATGGAAGCAGCACACAGAGAGTTCTGCTGCCGCAATCTTGTTTGCATACGCACACACAGTCCTTTATATATTCACTAGTGCATACATACTTCTACGGTTAAGACTTTCTACATACATTTATATATATTTCGTATATAGGTATATATATGCATGCATCCATGCATAAAATATATTCATTCGACCCAAATTATTGCCTTTTCTAAGGTCACTTTCAGTCAGCTCTGCTAGTATCCTCGATAGCACCTTATTCGCGTTTATAGTACCCCGTACGTAATCTTCCTACGTGTTGTAGCTTAGGAAGTGAATATATAATTTTGTCCGCTTGTGGCTTTCTATCAGCCTTAACTGGCGTTAACGTTGACTACATTGGACTTGGTACTATATCTGGAGGGCAAGGATAGGAAAATAATGCTATTCCAATTCTTTTTACCAGTCTACTCTCCATGAAATCACTTTAGCACCTCGGGCTGTCCATTAGTCTTCCATTATCACCAGATATCGTCGAACAAATCATCAAAAACACTGAATTACCATTGAAAAATAATTTATATTCTCTTTCACAGTCCATTTCTCTCTATTTACTTTCGTATTTGCCTCGCGCTTTCTCTTGTGACTGTGCACATCGGTGAATGAGTTTTCCTTATCGAATGTAACCATTGAAAAGTATTACGAATGGGTTAGTACTTGTGCACTGTGTAAATCATCTGCACAGATCCCGAGGTGAACCCAAGGTTATCCAGTACTACCTGTGATTGTGTGAACTTGTTTTTCTCTGTACTACAATTGTAGTGACGGAAATGCAACAGGAGAAAGCAGAGAGATTAGTAAATGATATTCTATTTTTTTTGGCACAACAGTGGGGTGACAAGGAATTAGGTGATGTTAGTAGTTCATGCCGCATTGTCAACTATATAATCTTTCGCGTCCTTTGAATCTCATCACTTAGTATTCAGAGTTCTGGCAAGGGGGTTGACTCTTACGTCTTTGTCACATTCAAAGGACAGATGAGAGAGAGAGAGAGAGAGAGAGGAAAAAGTAGAGAGCGAGAGTCGTCAGCTGTTGACGTGAAAGAAAGGCTGATACGGTATTGGTATTTTAATTCTCTTCGCTTCAACTCACTGAATCAAATCATTCCGGTGTGACTGTATTGTCTGTTCTGCCCTGCTCTCTTCTTTTCTTTCTCTCTCTCTCTCGGTTTTCCGGAGGGAAAAGTCGTGGGAGAAACGAACGGAGAGAAAGAACTCGCAGATTTGCACACGTGTACGTATACATAAGGGTAATATATGTATACAGAGTTTGGAAATATACAATCTAGTTATTGAAAGTGTGACGTGAACAAAAGGTCCTACATCTATATCCATGTTTGAATGAATACATATGTGTAAGTGGTGTGTGTGTGTGAAATGGAACGAAAGGCCTCGAAAGAAAGAGATGGTGGTAGTCGTAGGACGTTTCTTTTTGCAAATCAAATATTTCGGTGATTGTCAAATAAACTCAATTGGGGAAATTTCCTATGCTACGCGAAGCCAAAAAAGCGATGACTCTATCCGACAATCGATATTTTACCTTTTTTAACTCATGTCAAAGCTACTTCTTTTTTCTTTTGATAAACTCTTGAACTTTTGCTTGACAGAACAATGTAATCGACTGATGTGACTAGATATGCGCACGGTAACTGAACGACTCATATCGTCATCTTGCTTTGAGACAAATATACCTGATCTCCCACTCAAGTCTTTATAAATATCAAAGCATATATATATGTACATGTACATTGTACATGGTGTGCCCAAACAACTCCAATATCTGCTAAATAATACAGATACTGTCACTACTATATTTAAATAAGAATGGGGACATGCCCAATAGGAAGGCCATGCTGCACTGTATGCAAGACGAACTGGACTAAAACCTAAATGGTTTAAATCCAAGCTAGACAAATAAAATGCTGAAAGTGCACTAAATCCCATTTTTAAATATTAATGTGCAAACTACTAACTATAGACGATTCTTTGCACTATTTTTAGGCCCTCACAACTCACTTCTTACCGAATGCAAAAATAAGAGGTTGGAAATTTGCAATTTGATTTCTTCAGTTGATTAATTCATTTCTGCTGCAGAAATAGGAGCGTGCATGCCGCCGCCGGCAGGCAGGCAGGATGGAAATTAAATTGTAGTCACTATACATAAATGATTGGTGTAGATAGAACGTACGTTTTATTAAACCGTTCTCAAAACGAACATCATGTTAGCTTTCGAAATGCAATTGAATGAACGATGTTGGCAGTAGAGTTTGGACGGACTCAACATCAAGTCTAAAACAGAATCAATGGAACGGATTTGCATTTCATCCTTACATAACAACATTGTACTATATTATGTTTACAGTAGTTGCGAAATGTTTATTGGGTCAATATATTTACATTGCTGATACTACATACATTCTATGTACTGTGTTGTCGATTGGTTGTTTGTATGTTTGTATATGCCGAAAGCTCTGAGAAATATATTTACTTTTTTCATTCTATCCTGCTAAATTCTACGAAAAGTAGAGAAAGTGTTTCATCAATCCTACTCTGGGGATATATAAGTATAATTTTTGCATGAAATTGAAATTCTATGAATTTTCATACAGTAAAATGAATATTTTGTTACAATAACATTATTTTGAATGCATATAACTTTTCCGAAAAATTATATTATAATGTTAAAGTACCATTGCAATCCCACCTCTGGAAGGTAAATAGGAAGGTTTGATAAATTAATACCCCAAAGTTTACATTAAAAGGTCTCCCCTCGTTTTCTTCGCTCGATAGTTTTAACAGAGCGGCGTTAGACAAGTGTAATCCATTTTTCCTCACGCAGACCCTCACAATCCCTGACAGCACTCTGAACGGAACGACTGACTGACTAAAGCAATCTCTCAACCTATTCTTCTCCCACCTTTATTCAGCTGACACATTAAGTATTGGAGTGATGGAGGCATACAAAAATTCTAACCATTTAGCATCCGTTTAGATTTGCAGATTGTTTGGGGAATTTGTATTTGTTGTGTCTGCCTTTTCCTAAGTTCAATTAAGCGGACAGTTTTTTAATCAAACAAATTTAAATTTAATGATTAATAGTGAAAGGAAAAATAAAGTAAAGGCCGTGTAAGGAGACTGACCTAGTTACACCAAATATGCGTGTACCTGTCACTCCACACACACGCAAATCCACGTGTTTCGTACCAATGCGTATGTCGATCCATATCTCTGCAATCTCTGCAATCTACGGCTTTCCCCCAGTTATTTATTCTTGATTTATGAAATGATTGATCATCCACTTCTTAAATTAAAATTAAGAAACAAAATGTTTTTTAATGAAGAGGATTTTTTCCACAACTTTCTACATTATATTTAACAAATGGCATAATGACAGTTGTGTTTCACCCACTACCAGAGGGGGAATTAGAAATCATTTTTCCGAAACGATTCCTAGAACTCTATAGTGCTTTGACTTACAATTGTTTCATCGTCCATTTCTAGAATTTGAATGGACAAGGCATGTTTTGTTGATTTGATGGGATGATGACTAAGTTATTAACCTACAATAGATACAAAAGTTTTCAAACACCATGCAGCGGTTTGACTTCTGTTTAAGAGAAATTGGTCGACTCACGATCGATATCTTTGGTTGGTGCAGTAAATTTGCACTTTTTGTCATGATACCAGGTATGATTAAGTTATAGGAAGACTGACGATTTCCAGCCCTCATAATGTACGTGTAATAATAGATTCTTCATCAAAGGGGAGCAGAGGTCGGTGGCAGGTCTCCCAAGCAGTAATGATGTTTTAATGATTGGCAAATTTATTTTATTTTGCATTGGCGTATAGGGGAACATGAATGTTTGTCACGAGATCGGTGCAATAAGCACGAGTCGAGAGGATGGTCGAGTCACTTCATGACCAAACCAAATAAAAGCGAATAAACGTGCAATATGTTCATTGTACTCGAAAGCACAGTTATTTTTCTTTATCCACAGAAATAACCAGTCATTTTGCTAACTTCAGCCAAATGCATTACAACTCCCCCAGCAGTAACTAATTAACGGTTATGTGTGGTGTGCCATTTGCTGCAGGAATTGCACGGCCGTACACAAACAAATCTACAAATTAAACATCTTTCCCAAATCCACCTCAATGAGCTAAAATTGCATCTAATCCAACAGTGACTACTGAGGGGGGGTCAATCCCCAATCTTATGCACACAAGTATTTTATACGCTGCCGTTGAATGTGACTGCACATTAGATTTTGAACAAGAGCTACCCTTATTAATTGTCGTAAATGGAGGACAAAGGTAATTGTAAGCTGCTTGTCCGTGATCCCTTGGCCCGTTATCTCGGAGTATATGCCACATTGTGGGCGTCACCTCGACCTAAGCGGAATGTAACATGCTGAATAGAGCTCTGAAGCCGGATTACATTTCGCTACAGCTACTCGGCAGTCTTACTGTGCCGCTTGTTTGTATTACAAGGAGATAGGATTGAAATAATAACATCTGACTGGCTGCGAGAGTGAATTACAGCATACATTTGTGTGTTGACGCGAACGGGAGCAGAGCAACGTCCACGACCACACACTCACTACCCTATTACCACCACACTGAGAAGATACAGACTGTATTCTCGTTCAATGTACCAGTTGTAGTACATACTAGAGCCATAATACAAATGCTGTGTATGGCCATGTGGTATAGTGGTTGTGTGGTGGTGGTGGTGGTGGGGCACACAGAGATGACAAGTAATCGTTTCAACGATTACAGCTTCAGATATGATATGGATATGACGGGCCAACACTGATACGTTATGTATAAAAGGTTAGATGTGATAATAGAGTGGAATAACATAATAATATAAAATAGCATAACCATAATCTGAACAAGTCCAAGGAGGGAGGGAACGGCGCATTACGGCAAGGTCGCCTACAGCTCCAACGTTTCCACTTGCCGTTGCTTTCTCTTTTTCCCCTTCTTTCACTCGCTCCTTCGTTTACTGTGTCTGTGTGTGTGTGTAGAGGGAGAATGAAAGAAAGAAAGAGAGAGAGAGAGAGAGAAGACGAAAATGTAATCTAAATGTAACCCATATAAGTCAAAAATAGGCTGGCTGACTACTCTAAGCAATGCATCATCCCATGCATACTGTGAGCGTAAATACATAGCTCTCACTCAGCCAGTGATCTATCGGACTGCTCTCGTTGTACACATTCAATGTGTGTTTGTGTTGTGCACTGTGCTGTAGTGTACAGCGAATGCTACGTTGGTTCAGCTGATCCGTGTTGGTGACTGGTTGACTGCAACCATGTATTATGTATCCTTCACTACATAAATACACAGATACTACATGCATACGATTTTTATGCGATACATATAGCTCGCTGATCTTACGTATGAAGGAGCTGCCTCTCTCTCTCTCTCTGTTTCTGTGTACCAACGGCTGGTCTCCACTGCAATGAGCACAGCACACACAGACACACAAAGTGAACATAACCATTCTGAACACAGTGACGGTAGTCGTGTGGTGTGTGGTTGCGAGAATACTCTCTTCTCGAAAACATATCCTGCTCCTACATAAATACAGTGAACATCGTTGCTAGAATTGCTCCGGGAGTTTTCACTATATACATAGGGATTTATATATATAGAGAGAATCAACGTTATAGTGGTAGTCGTCATCGTCGTACGGTCTACAACTTGGTAAATAGTTCCACTTTCTAATACTTTCGACATGATATGTACTTATGGTTGTCTATATGAGGGAGGCAAGGCAATGCAAATGTACAGTACAGTGTTGTGTTGCAGAAGGAATGCGAGGAGAAAGTCAATGTGTGTGTTTGTGTGCAGGAGAATGGGTTTCGTGCAGCCTACTTATGTCAGTGTTCTACGTACATATAATCGTGGAAATGTACATAGGAATTCAAACACTGTTCATTTCATAACCATAAGCATGCATGCATTTGGCTTTCTCTCTCTTTCTCTCTTTGTGTGTCTTGTAAGTACGAGTGGTAGTTGGAGAGGTCTAAAGCATGTGGAGTTGAAATTTATACACGTACGTGGTGCTCATTCTTTAATAAAGTTGCACAATGAGTACAGTGTGCATGTATACAGGCTCCTATTCCCTATTTGTTTCGCAGGAGCGAGTATTAGCAGTTGCAAATGAGTCGAACCACAAGCAGTGACTCTGTGTGTCTGTTTGTGTGTGTGCGAGCTCCGCTACGCAGCACCAGTAACCGTCTGAATAAGAAACTTTCATGCCGTGCATTCTACAATAACATGCCATAGCATTAGCCTACTTGGATCGCTCCATGTACATAATAAATTTTGAATCGTTTGCCTTCCCTTTCTTTATATTACTGTGTCTATCTCTCTCTCTCTCTCGCTCTCTTCTCCTTCGCCTTCTTTATGTACATCTCATCTCCTTACACACTCCCCATATCATCCGATCTGATATACGGACGAATTCGAGTCCGTTGAAATGGTTTCCTATCCAATTCCAATTTCAAATTGCTCCATCTTATCTACTGCCAGTAGTTCCTCGCTTTTTCCGCAATTCTGTTTTCCTTCACTCCGCCCCATTTACTCATATTCCCATTACTTTCTTTATTATGTGTGCATGT
>JABASC010000585.1:0-35953 GCA_019776185.1 Plutomurus gul | reverse complement strand
AATTATTTATTGTCACCCGTCAATCATAACAGCGTAGTACTTACAAAGTTCTACTCCTCTAGTTGACAAGAGCAAACATATTTATTAGCATGCCCTCAATATTAATATATGTATTAGCTTCAAAACTATAGGCAATCAACCTTTGGCAAGGGCATCGGAATATGAAATATTACTTGCAACCATTGGCATGACATACTGCGTATATCATAATCGTTCCCTTAATGTAATCAGTAATTCAATGCATTCGTAATTCCAACTCTTTCGCATTTTTGCACACTGTGTTGATATAAGTGTGCCAAATCGAGAGTGGAAACGATCTGCACCTTCACCGTTATTTTCTCTCTCCCATGTGTCTATCCCATAGTAATTTCTGACTGACCAGATACTGCAGATACATTGTAAAGCATTAATGAAGCTTCAGGCGGAAGAAAACACGGCAAAGGTAATGGTATAATGATAAGGTTTAAGGCAATGCCTAGCGTAACGACTGACTAACGACACCAGAACACTACCTGTGCATTATCACAACAATTCATGTGCTATGATTATAATATTGTGTAGGTAAGTTTGAGCGTATGACTGTGACACGACATTGAAAACAAGAAGACAACCTGTTTTTGCACAGGTGATAGTAGTGCGCAGCACACTGAACAGTCATACACGAAGAATTCGAAAATGTTTTTCGCGTCTGTACTATTTGTTATGCTTTAATGTCTAAATTTCACTTTCTATACAACACAGGGAACGATTTGATTATATTTGAATGATTGCTTGTTAAGTTTCAATCATTTAACTCGTTTCTATTCGTCCTGTAGTGACTTATCTTGTTTTCGGTCTCTGTGTTACACTGTTACTCTATGTTAGCCGAGAGAAGTTTTTCTGAGTCAAGTGCATCACGTAGGAACAGTATAGTGCATGCTGTGCTTCACACTTACAAACAAGCTGGGCTGACCGTTCAGTGAATTCGTGATTTTTAGTGTTGTGTTGTTGTCAACGGTCAAATGCAACCATGAGATATTCCAGAGGACAATTGCCGAATTTCTTTTTTCTCCTGGTTTATACTATTCTCCTTTTTGGAAAATTTGTGCACAGTGGTGGATATGGAGATTCTGTTTATTCCACATATTTACACAAGGGTTATTACAAAGAGCCGTTCCATCCAGACGTGGTTCGAGACTATAAGGGTAATACTGTTAACTGTTAACTATCTGTATTTAAGGAAATTGTGAGGAATCCTTCTATATTTTTCTACGGGTTGAAAATAGGGGAGCATTATTATAGACATATTCCGTCGCAGCCAAGGGAAATACGCATTCGGCACCTGAAACTGAATCAGTACTTGTGGACGCGAAGGGATATCGAAAGTCATGTAAATCGCGTTGTTCTCAACCATAGCAATTGGTAATCTAATAAAATTATTAATGCATTTCTTATTTTATTGTAAAATCGTTGATGGACATTCTCTTACGAAAATACATTGGGGTTAAGGTCCATTTATTGTGATTGAGTTTAAAATGTTTGATTTAATGATTATCAATTACTTTTGTACAGGGCAACTTTCTTCGTTCACTCCACGAGGGAGGGTCAAATAATTGAACAAGCTTACGCGCCAAGGTTTCAGTGTCTGTCTGCATTCCCCTTAAGGGGATATAGAGTGATAACAGACGAATGCAACGTAAGAAACTACAATGAGAAGTGGAAATTGGTTCCAAACAAATACGGACATTTTCATATTCAACAAAAAGGGACACCGTACTGTCTCCAACCGGCTCTCGACATTAGTTACCCTACATTAATACAAATGAGAGTTTGCGATCCGTTCGACAGTCAGCAGCTATGGGAAGTGTCAGATGCCTACCTGTACTATTGACCCCACAAACACCAGAGGAATTAATAGATAACTTTTACAGTTCACAAAATCAGGGTAAATTGGCATTAAAGTTTTTACCTCAGGAAAATGACATTTACGTAATTAAGAGTCTTGTCTGTCTATGGCAAATCAGTGTAATAATCTACACATTAAAGCTAACTTATAATTTTACGTTAATTTAGTTTACATTATAGAAAGCCTAGGAATAAATCGTTTCTATTTAAAATACAATGTACTCCACTAGACATGGAAATCATTACTGCCGGCAGTTCAACAATTTTTGGCGTATTTATCGTAATTAACAATAAGTCGAATGAATAGAAAAAGCTGGTGCAGTCATCTCCTGAATTTTTCTGAATGTATAATAATCCTTTTTGTATTTGCCTCAGCAAACAATGTTAATGAACTTAATCATTATGGAAGTACAAACAAAAGCTTTTATTGAAAGCTAATTAATAAGATCGCAGGATGATAAGAATGAAAACAATCGCACTTGTAGGGGAACGCTCTGAAAACAGGAAACTTTGTAATGTAATCAATCCATTCATCCACTATGAACAATGCATACCGAGAATTACATCAACATGATTGTAACCCCATAAATTATTGGGCACTTACCTCGTATCCACAACAGTAGCCATTTTGTTGCTGCTACACATTCAAGATTTCTGCCAATTTAAATCAAAGAGACATAATTTTCCTGTTATTAGAAATTACGAATGAGATTAAAATAATTTCAATCTACAATGGAACATAAAATTTATTTGGAAAAATAAACTTTTTCGTGCACCAAAAGGAAAACAAGTGTCTTTTCCACAGTTTTTACAACATTAGATGTGTTAAGATTAGGGTTTTAGTACTACAAAATTTCTATCAACTAGCTAACTGTGATAACGTGGGATAGAAAATAACACGGAATCCTAATTACGTAAGACTCATCATATCGCACTATATATTTAGGTTGTACACACAAGGCACATCTTCTTCAATCATCATTATCATGTTGAATGCCGCCTTGGATCAAGGAAAGCATGTACATTTATTTGAGTAGGTCAGACAAGGGCTTATTATGACTTACAGGTCCTTTAATTAGACAACCATCCTAAATTCATATCCGCATCCTTTAATTTAAGAATCTCCTTCTCCTCTGTGGGACTCATTTCTTTCACAAAATCACATTATAGTAGTAATGACTGCCGTCTTAGCTTTTGCCTTGCTTGTCCAATTTAAAGAGAGTACGGACATGGAACATTACCGTACCATCTTTGAACTAATATTCAATACCTTTTTCTTTCTTATTCCTCTTAACCTTTTCACGTCGTATCCGAGTTGTCCTGTCGCTTCCCTTCAATTATTATATCTTTTTTGTTTACTTTTCATTTTTTGCTCCTTACATATTCGTACGTAGGCTCAAGTCAAGCCAATTGAAGTAGAGGAAAGTCAACGTGAATTCTTTCACATATATTAAGGCTGTTTGTTCATTTAGTGGCCCTTTCTCGCATTCTCCCTGAAAAGAAAAGAGTCATTATTGATGGGATGTGAGGATGTTGACGCTGATGCCGATACTGATTAGGTGACGTTAGGATTTGGTGCGAGGAAGGGTTACTACAAATACTAATAGCTATCTTTTTCTCTACACTCTATCCTCAACCTTTCATTTCATTGTGATTTTTCATTCTGCCTCTCCACAAGCTAATCTTTTTCACTCAAGAATATTATTAGTGTGCAGCTTACGAGCAGTTGGAGCATAATAATGTGTGCAACAAGTATCTAACAAAGGCATTATATTATAGTGTGAGTGTAAACTGATCATATATACAGTAAAGCTTCCAAACAAAGGAATAATAACTCACATAAAATTTGAAAATTAAGTGAGCATTTCCTCAAAATTTAATTTCTCTCAGACTTTTACACATAAATATAAACCTACTCATAATAAAGCTCAGTAGGAATTTCTCATAAGAAAAGTCAATTAGATTCAAGTTCATAGGAGTTTTGAATGGCATACCTAGTTTGTCAGGTGGACGTTCTCAGCCATCGAGATAGGAATCGGATGAGCAGAGCTCATTATGAGTGTCACAAGTTGTTTATGTTGATCGCTTTTACGTGAGAGCAATTGTATTTCCCTTATCTGCTCCACGCTAATAAACTTGGAGACGACAGAAAACAACAGAGACTCGGGGTGGTAGCCATGTAACGCGAAGGGAGCCACACAGAAGTGACCTAAAGTGTCATTAGATCTATTGCTGTCGGCCACTGTGTGTACTACAGATCCGATCCGTTCATCTCTCTCCTCACACACAAAGTATCGATCATTCGTCCTAATCGTCCTCTTCTACTCTTCGGAATTGTTATCGGTAAGATTGACGCGGCCTGTCTATAATTGTGACCAAGCAGATCAGCAGTGAAACAATGGGAGATAGGCAGGAAATCAGTCGAGAACAACGTAGCACCAAACAGAATCTTATTCGGTATCTTCACGTTCGCCTTTGAATTACGATAATGACCATCATATGTTTTACTGTACTATTTGTTTTCTGGCCAAGTGCACTGTGACTCTGACAAAGCTACGTATCTATCTTACTACACTTTGAGTACAGGTTCGTTCGTGTTAACTCTGTTCTCACCTGTAGCTTGTGTTGTTCCACTTGTGGGGTCCGTTACAATTGATACGAAGGACACACATTATAAACTGACCCCCTCGATCTCCGCTCTCCTTTCCTCTGATTATATCCACTGTATCACTATATCTATAGTTAAGTACGTTTATTTAGATACGAACATTTTATTAGGTACATAAACAGAATCTAATTTTCATCATGAATCATGAGGTGAGTCACTTGTTACAGTTCTTTCTAACTGGTCCAGGAACTTGTTCAGCAACGGTTGCACACTGGGTATCTATTTTCTGTTTTCTGGATGTACGTACACATTCTGGTAGTTATCGTTATCACACGTGTACATACACGTAGGTGGAGTAAATAAACCCAACGAAATAATATGTGCTTACCTCTCTTGTACTGTGCAGTCTGTGGGATTTGTGTGCTTATGTGTAATTTAGATAAATATTTCTTTTTCATTAGTTCCGCAATTTTTTTTAGAATTATTTACGCTTTCGGTTCATTCTGATTTAACTATTTCGTATGTTGTAACTATCTGTCTTGTAGTAGAATTACTTTTTGACTATTGGAATACGACTAAGCAACACATTAACTAACTTAAAAACAACATAATAATCATATTTTTCCTCTTCCGGTATTCTATTTCCACCATGTTGCATTTCTGCTGTTCCAAACTGCATTGAACGACAATTGGATTTATTGATTTTTGCCGATTTTTGAATCAAAATTAAAAAAAATGTAACATTTTCAGCGGGGTGATAAAACGAGATCAACTTTTGCACCAGTATCTACGCATGTTTTGAATATGTATAATATAAATGTGTAGTTTTGTATGCATTTGTGTTTATTCTTATTTAGTTTTGTGTACATCCTTCCATGGCGTGTACTTTAAAACGATAATAATAAAGTGAACTTGCCTATGTAGAAGTCTCTCTAGCTGCTTGGTCACTTTTGCTGCTTACTATACACTATACGGTACATGTATTTCAGCATATACAGATGCCATACTTTGTGTACTACAGCTATAAAAGCGAACCTTTTTTGATGGATTCACAAAATCACAAAACAGCGTACCTGCTACCTACTGTGTATTTACAAGGGATCATTGCAGGTGCCTTCAGTCGGTACGCCCGCCACATGACATGAACTGTCATTAATCATTTTCTAGGGTTTAAGCTAAATCTTTACTTAGTATTTGCTAAAGCTAAGGGTTCTTTCCCCAGCCTTTTTGTGCGTTTCATTAAAGATTCTTCTATAAAAACGGCAAATGTTTCCTTTACATCCTTTAACCAGTGTAGAGGCATGAACGGAGAAATGAGAAAATGAAATAAATTTATCTATTGACTATACGTGTATTATGAATTCATCAACCCAGTAGAGCTTAAGTTAAAAATTTTATACATCATTGTGGAATGTTCGTCTCATTTTGCAAGTTTATTACATAATCTGGATGGGAAATAAGATCCACCGTAAACTAAGATAAAGTACGTTCACCACAAGATTTCAATCTATAAGGTAAGCATACAGAATACCTTTTCTTAGGTGGGTGTTTACAAACTAAACATGCGCATCAATATTGTGAAAGATAGTCCAGGAACGACTGAAGACTGAACAATACATATATCGAAAGAATATTTCGAAAGAATAAATCCATTATTGTAGCAATTGTGTAAATGATAATATTATGCCTTTTTGAATAAGAAACAGTTGAAAATAAGATTGCACTTTATACATATCGTAAATCCTGTATCATATTTTTTCGAAATTCGAAATTTTGAAAAAAATTGAAATTTTTCAAATATTTCGAATTTCGAAAAAATATTCAAAACTACCCTCCGAATGGAATAGCAGTTCATGAAACTGAAAACCGAATTTGTTTACGACCTCTACATCTCGAGAAAATGGGGGGAGCATCGTATAAATGCACACTTTAGGAATTCCTAGCCCCCGCAAGGGGGCTTCAATGGTCATTTTAATTGGATATATATATGTTACCCATAAAGGTAGTCCTACATTAAAAATTATTTTCAACCGGATCAAGCAAAAAGATGTCCGGACCCATTTTCCTAAACGCTACGGAAGTCCTCAGTTTTGACCTATTTAATTGTTTAAATAAACATTATTATTAGAGAATGTATTGAATGGTTTAAAAATTAGATTGTTGCTTTAAATTTAATTCAATGTTTTTAGTTTGACCAAAAGTAAATGAATTCCATCGAGAAAGTGATTTTATCGTACTAAAGCCTGAGTACAAACGAATTGTATTTGTTTGTATTTACGAATTGTTTATAATAATAATAATAACTAACAAATAAGAATGATGTATAGTCTGTTTAGAAATGCATCTATTCTTCTATTCACCTGCGACCTGCGACCTGCACCTACTTTACGGAAACCAGGGCTAGCATACAGAAACCAACACAAATTGTACTACCTAAATAAATACGTACATAATATAAGTTGCAATAAATGAGCCCTGTAAAGTAATTTTGCAGCTGTCACTCAAACTCAGTCAGGTAGACTCATGAGTACTATGTAAATTAATTGAACTACGACTACCAGTAGAAAGCATAATAATTACCTTAGATAGATTTCGCTCCTATCTGACCATCCCATCGCATAATGTGATACACATTCAAGGGTTTAATCTATGTATATACCCACATACATGTGTGCAAAACTAGTAGATACTTTGTTCAATCGTATGATCTACACAATTTAACAATGCTTACCAAAAATAACGTTTTATTCAACAAGTTTTCATCATCTCAGCGGGACGCGACACCTACTAATTCCCAACTCTCGGCAAGTGTAATTCATTATTTCAAGTGGTCGACTCATATTCATATATAATACTCCCAAAAATATACATATGTATATACTGCAAGGTAGAAGCAATGAAAATTGCAATTTGTAAAATATTTTAATGAAATCTTATCAAAGTTAATACTGGAATATCCGCAGGGGTCAGATGAATAAATATCCGTCAGGGTATACAGACAGCGTAATTTAGAGTGGGTGCAGTTAGTAGGCTTGTAAGCTTGTACACATGGATGTAACTTGACACGTTGAATTATTGTGGTGGATTACTGAGTGAGTAGCTTGCTTTATTATACAGTAAGTGGTCCAGCGTTAGGAAATCTATTTGGTACTACAAAGGTTCACAGTTCCACAGATGTTTTTTTTCATTTGATAATAGTATGTTAATTGTGGCGATATGTGGCTGCTGTCAGCGATTAAACTTAAAGCAATTTGTAAATCATGATCAAGCATATGTACAATACAATATAACGCATGAAACTGTTAAAAATGTTTGAGCAAAATTAAGTGGAATTTGTGGAATTTATTCATATAAATTACGATTTAAGAAGGAACATTTTCAATGTTAGGTAGAAATAAAATGATTCGACCTAAAAAAATGTAGGCAATGCAGATACTAGGTACTAATAACACTTTAGGTTTTAGGACGAAGTCAACCTTTTTGATTTTTGACGAATTCCTGTTGTCTTATTAGGTTGTAGTATAATCCTTTACGACTGGTCAATTCAGAATGAGTACCAATCTATAAAAAAGATCACAAGTGAATCAAGTAGTTTTTATTCGAATGACTGAGAACGACTGGGAATCTTAGAGGTATAGTTGTTGTGCAAGTAAATAGCAGCATTACCTCTGCAATTGAGCCATTGCTGACAACGGCTATTTTGTCAGCATTCTTTATAGTCGACAGTCTGTGAGCGATAATAAGAACTGTTCTACCTTGAACAACATTATCCAGTGTTTCTTGAACTATTTTCTCTGACACAGTATCCAAAGCGCTTGTTGCTTCGTCCAATATAAGAATTCTTGGATTTTTTATTAAAGCTCTTGCAATGGCGATACGCTGCTTTTGTCCACCGGAAACGGTAACGCCTAATTTAGAAGAATTTTAATTTAAACCATAATTTCATTTTAATTTTGTTTACAAATACTTTTAATGTCATTTTAGCCTAAACATAATTTCGTTTCATAATACCCCTTTCACCGACAACCGTTTGAAATCCTCTGGGAAAGTCTTGAACAAAATCGAAGGCGTTAGCTTTTCGGGCTGCGTCATAAACCTCCTCGTCAGTTGCACTCGGATTTCCATATCTTATATTTTCCATCACAGTCGTTGCAAATAAAATCGGCTCTTGATTAATTAGTCCAATCATTTTCCCCCGTAGCCATGAACCATCAATATCTCTTAATGAAATTCCATCAATGGTAATATCGCCAGAGTCTGGAACATAAAATCTAAAAAGAATTAATAAGACGGTAATTATCTAACACTCTCTAACGAATTATATTACCACTGAGACTTCAAATGTCTACCTCTCAATAAGAGCAGCAGTTGTACTCTTTCCACATCCAGAACATCCAACAAGAGCAACAACTTGTCCACTTTGTAACTTTAAGCTAAAATTGTCCAATATCTTCTGCTCTGGTCTTGTAGGATAACTGAAGCAAACATTATGGAATTCAATGTCGCCACGAAAGTTGCCACCTTCAAACTTATATGTGCCTTGCGGTATTACGATTTTTCCCATATTGACATATTCGAACACTCTTGTTCCAGCTTCTAGGCCACGGATAAGTTGGCCAAAAAGTAAGCTGAGCTGAGTCAAGCTCTTTTGAATTGTTTGAGAAGCAACCATAAAAGACATCAAGTCTCCCCCAGACATTTCGCTTTGGGCCATCAGGCGTCCGCCGGTGTAAATTATTCCTAACACAACGCTATTGAGGAATATATTACTTCCTGCTTGAAAGAATCCTATCCCAACACTAAGATCTTCATACATTACCCGAGCACTATTCAATTCTTTCGAGTACATGTCTATCTCCTGGTTCTCCATGGAAAATGCTCGAACCGTGCGAATATTACCAATAGCCTCCTCTCCAACGATTGTCGCTTTTGCTAGCTGCAAATTCATACATTTAAAGAGTAACAGTAACCGGCAAGTGTACTTACGTTTACAATATAGTATTAATCACAGCTGCATGAAATTATGTGACTGAACTGACCTGTGATTGTGCTCGTCGACTAAGTTTGCGTAACAGAGCACCAAGCGAGGACCCAATAAAAATAACAGTGGGGACTATTATAACAACTCCTTGTGTCATTTGAGGTGACACAAAGTACAGACTGACCATACACCCAACCGTCTGTGTTAAGAATAATAATTATTGGACTACCACAATGTAGTACTGTGTAAATTGTGTCAATATGTTTTTTTCTAACCTGGCTAATTGCTCGTAATCCCTGACTGACAACAAGTTTAAAGCTGGATTTGAACTCTTGAATATCACTTGTCATCACATTAATTATTTCTCCTGTCATATGTGTGTCAAAAAATACGATTTCTTGGTTGATTATGCTAGAAAATAAACGCCTTCGTAATTCAGTTGCCACACGTTCTCCAACAACTCCAAGACTGTAAATATACGTAAAGGTTGCTGCAGACTAGACAAAGCAAATATTCCTAAATGTAAAGTTTTAGTAGCTATGAAATAGGAATGGTTAACAACATCTACAAGTATTGCACTGACCTGTACACAATAATACAGAATGATTTTAGCAGCCGGTTCTCTAAGCGATCGATTGAATTCTGCAACAACGCTGTCCATGTGCACATTGTCTTGTCCACCGCTCAGTAGTCTTTGTGAAACAACATCAATGACTTTTCCAAGCAATCTTGGAATTTCTATATTGACGACGGATACCAGCAAAGCTGACTAAAACAGTTCAACATAAACTTTCCTTAAATGTTCCATTTTTTGCATGTTTACAACCGATGTTATATCTGCATGTGATCAAATAGTTCAGCAGAGTATTGTATGTAATAAAATAAATGAAATTATTCTATCCATTTATTATTACATAAACAGCACATAACTAGCCGCGTAAACTAACTAAGGCTAATATTACTTTGAATACTACTAAAATATTTTGTGCTTCTTCCATTACATAAGTGACTAGGTCGAAGCAGGGCATTTAACTTCAGCTGATTTACCCATCGTGTACCCCATAGAATATTTAAAAGGTCTCTTACCCCAATAGCAACAGTCAACCAGTGCCAATGAGGAGCCAATAATTCATTAAGTTGCCACCAATCGAACCCCTTAATTTGGGGATAGATTATATGCTTACTACCCGTGTAAGATATTTCCTCCTCATCCTCCGTGCGAACTCTATTTCTTGTATTATCTGTGGTGGATGTTTCATAGTCTGATTTCTTCTCCCTGTGCTTATTGTCTTTGCTTTCGTTTTTAAAATTAGCGTCTTCGGGTATGGTAGATAAAGTCGACCGTTCCTCTGTTTCCACATCGATTTGGTATTTTGATTGCTCTTTTACATCCAGACTACTATCACAGTTTACGAGCCAAAAAGAGCCTTCGCGAAAACAATAATGTGCCCCAATAACCACACCACTGACCGCTAAAAACGTGGCGGACGCTAATCGAACGTTTTCTTTATTAATTTTAACATTCTGCGCCGATTTTGTGAATAATAATACTTTAGAAAAGCTGAAGTTTCGTAAAGGCACACTTGGAAACTTATGTCGTAGTACTTGCACGCATTTGCAGCGTAAGCTTTTCGTTATTAAATGATACACCATAATAACAAAAGAATTAATTCCACTAAAAAGTGATTTCAGTTATAGAAACAAAAATGAAAAACGAAAGAAAACAAGAAACAAAAATAAGTCCGGTTCGGTTCACGTGCACACATGTACAAGGTGAGTGGATTTAACCTTCCCTCGTTTTGTACAAGGTTTAGTGAGCTCTCTCATATTCGTTCACCTTATTCGCATGCAAAGCTTGTTATCAAGTTATTGGTAACAAAAAACACGAGAAAGAAGGTCGCAAAATGGTGATTGAGATTATGAGTGTCGAAAATTGTGTATTGTAGTAATTTATCTGTAAGCAGCCTTATATTAGATAGATGTCTATGGTAAGCAGCCAAGCCACATACATTGTGCGCAAACAGCAAGCGTAAACCCCAAATTTCGAAGAAATTTAAAAAAATATGCTTGCAGAAGAAATGTTTAATTTTACTAATTCACATACAAACTCCTATGCAAAATCATATTATTGCATAATATGATTGTTGTGTAACTATCCGCTAATCAATAACGATGGTTTTGTCTTCTGATTTCATGAGTTTATGACAAGGATTTATACTTGAAGAGTTTGGACAGTAGTAAATCCTTGAGTTGCATTTCAATTACAATAGAAAACGAATGTGTGCGTATGTATAATATAAATGTAGTAAGGACAAATACTGATTCACATTATACACATAATGTAGCTGTACTTTAAAAGTAATTGTTACTGGACTCTGTAGTTTCATGTAATTACGAGTTGTTGACAAGTGAAGTGACTGACAGAGTTGAGACATGTCCGCAGGTACATGTCACATGTCTGCTTCACTACTAATTTGATTCCAACTGCAGGATACTACTTAAGAAGGCTTAGAGTCCGATTCAAGTGGAAACAGGAGAAGTATAATTTACACTATTAATTGGACAGTAAGTAGCCATTAAGATTGCGTCACAGTGAGAAAAAGCTCTTCTTCAGCATTTCATTTCTTATCATCCGAGCTGCAGAACAATACACACACTAATTTAATACATGTTTTGTTTTTCTACATCTACTATCTCTCCAATAATTTATGAATCTGGTGTTGTTTTGTCTTTTATTGGAAATGCTGAAGTATACAGGCTGCATGGCTGCATCTCCCCACATTGATACAGCAAAAGCAATTGTTGTATGTACGTTACTGCTCAAGTGATTCACGAGAAGTGTACATACGTTTCATTATTAATACGATGGAAACTTATCGCTTAACTGTAAATTCGAATGAACGGTTTTATTTGTATTGTGACTGCAAGCAAACAATGTGATAAGGACGTTGAAAATTGAAGAAACAATATTTACTGCAGTTCACGTTAGTGTACTTCAGTGTAATACTATACTTGCTGCATTGCAGGGGTAGAAAACTTTTATTATGTACACTAAACACTTCAGCGTATACTTAAAATGTCATAGATAAACAACAAGATAATTGACATTTGAAGGAACTTGAATTACAAGCAAAGTTAAATAGTATCTTTTTTGTACCGGTACGACTAATAATATTTAGCGAAAAATATTTAAATTAGCTTGAGACTATGTCATGTCTGGTGAATGCAGAAATGAATATGACGCTAAGTTATTTGCGTTGAGATACAACAAGATTGTCGTAAGTATCTCGACTATGGAAAGATTTCGAAATTTAGAATTCTACATTTGTCTTTAAACATGAAATGTGTTACTTTATTTTCAGTTTTATAATGACACAGAAAGTAGCATTACATAATCGAGTGTGTAACAATATACAGTAACTCATTGGTAATTCAGGAAACGTAGTCGATCGACGACTAATTGCTTTGTAGCAGCCTTTTATTTTACATTCAAACCAGATCTTCAGTTGCATCTACCCGGAAGGGCTAAATTTAATAGCAGCTCAACCTTGGGTAAAAGAACACTCGGACTCGAGTGCATCTCCTTTCTTGCATTCTGATTTTGAATTTTTAGGATCTCAAATCAAATAGAAGCTAAAATAACCAAGCTGCTTCGTACTGCCTGCAAATCCTAAGCGGTGTGATTTTTAAACTCTTACTTTCATTTAACCGGAATGTTTTTGTGCACGCTCAGGTGAATTCTAAATGAAGGTTCTACTGTTCGACAGACAAGATGAAGATAATGCCGCTAATGGCCTAAATTACCTGAATGCGAGTGAACCTTACATGTATGTATTAAATAATACAAATTATTTCAGCGTTAGTATTTATTAACTTGTATTTAATTACCATTATAAAAAGGGATCGTACATTGGATAAAATTAGTGACATGTTTCAACGAATGTAATTCCTGAAAAATTAAATTAAAGTTTATGAATCGCCAGTAAGTCAAATTTTACACATATTTACTAACCATTTTCAATTGGTCGCAAAGTTTGTTACATCGAATGTTGTAATAAGATTTCTATTCAGTTCTTACACAAATCAAGTGTAAAACTACCCATTTTTAGAATTTTTAGTACATCTTCGTCCAATTCTGAGAATGTGCTTACTTAGTAATATAGGCTTAATTAATATGAGCTTAATTTGGTGTACGTAATACTTTTGATAATGTAATGGTTTTGCACCAAAATGTGATACAAGGTGTGAATTGTGAATACATCTTTAATTAGAAAGGAGTAATTTTAAACAGCACAACCCCCGACTGTATTTATAAAAGGGTTTGTATGCAACAACATTATCTAATTGAACTTTCCTCTTTTTGTATTTACTGTAGTATTTACACTTACGCTAGAAGGTATGGTACACCAGAATGATGCTGAGATACCACCAAAAATAGAAAAGTATTTTCCTCCTTCCTATTACAAATCAAATTATGTGAAACAGGATTATATGCCAGCAACTTTATGATCTGATTATAACAAACTAATTCCTCTTCTAGCCCTACTCAGGCAAGACCAAAAAAGCGTGAGCTTAAGTGAATAAAGATTGAATTGAGACAAAACTCTGAAAGCTTTATTTCGTTTTGAATTGCTCTCACTGAGGGAGGGATATCTTTATCAAATGAAATTAAAAGTGAATTTCATTTGTATTCAGTTCTTTTGGCTTGATTGTGGTGAGAGAAGTCCACATCAACCATATCCACAAAAACTATGACCAAATGAGATTCTGATGAGCCTGCTGTCATTCATTCTGACTGCATTATAATAGAGCTGTTCTGAAGTAAGGACCCACTCACACCACAATAACATTATTTTACCCACTATTCATTTGTAACTTGTATTCTTAGAAATTTTTATCTACAAGA
Organism: Plutomurus gul; assembly: GCA_019776185.1. NCBI lineage: Eukaryota > Metazoa > Arthropoda > Collembola > Entomobryomorpha > Tomoceridae > Plutomurus > Plutomurus gul. The sequence continues at coordinate 21,574 of JABASC010000585.1, read as the reverse complement.
ACAAAAGTTTTTTAATTTTTTGTACGTTTGTAATTGTTGAAGATTTTCGGCAGTGTGTTGAGAATGGTCATGATTAGCTTTGCTATCTGGTAAATGTTCTCGTGTGTATTCTAAATATTTTTTAAATTCTTGTTTCTATTTCGTTTTTACAGGAGATACTAATTAAAATCAAACGTGGAAAAGTTTTAACCAGAAGTTTCAGTTTCTATTTACTACACACTCTTTAATTGTATGATGATTCTCTGGAAATAATTATCCTCAATAAAAGTGAAAGGAAGATTGAGAGTTAAGGCATTGAATATGTTTTCAATGTGGTTGTATCTGTAATTCAATGAATGAATGTGTGAAACCTTAATATCAAGTGAAGGAAGCGTTCTCAAATAATAGGCACAAGGGTCTTCTTGGATAAAACTTTACAGTTTCATTGCAAGTCGCTTTATAAGAGTTCTTCAGGAAGGCAAGAATCCTCTCTCAAGTCTCCATGTAAAAAATGGTCCAGTCACTCCATAGGCAAACCCTCAAGAGGTTCAGCTGAATTGGAGTTGAGTGCAGCTTGTGAGGAAGTAATTATTCTGTTGTCTGTCGTGTCATGTGGTGAATGAGAGAAGGAAAGGCAAGGACGCATCGAAAAGTCTAAGGGAAATGCAAGGGAGCTTGCATGAGTATTGTGGCAGTGACTTTCGACCAGATTAGTGAGTCTGATTTTTAAGATTCACGCGAACACACGGAAAATGTTTGTTAGAGCTCCAGCAACATAATTTAATACACACTAACTCATACATAGGCTCAATAATACATTTAAATATCGTGTTATATAATGCAGTTTGCTCAGCTCAAAAAGGTAAAGCATATGATGGCATGTGTGGAACTTTTAACCTCCGGAGTACTTGTAATGGACTTGCAACATGAATGAAGTTCTTTGTGAAGGAACTGTGTATGCACTTCCGTGACAGATCTTTATGGAAGTTCGGCTCCATTTTAGCATGACAGAAAACATGAAGTAAGAAACACAAGACAAGACAGGTGAAATGAAAGTATAAGTATTAGGTACGATATCGGGGTGTGTTTAGTGTATGGTGTACGTACTCATATGGATCAATATAAGTACTTATGTTAGTTGTAAGCATTGTCTTGCGGCTGCCTGATGCGACGCGCTGAAGGTAGTAGTGTGTGGGGAATATTGCAGCTTGTTTTTCAACGATTATATCACATTGTATGCGTTTTCTTCCACATTACAACCCACGTTACAACACAAGTGAAAGTATTCACTATTGTAATTGTACATGCAAATGTTGACTTTCTCTTAAATTTTTATATTGTCTATGTACTTTCATCAAAATTGTTAATTTATTTATAACAAGTTTAAGAACTTTTGGTAAACGAAGCTTCCTAGAGTCGAATAAATTTTTTCTGTCTGTGAAATTTATATTCATTGAATATAGGTAAAATAAAGTGAATCATTTACGGATGCTTTTTATGTTTCTCATCTGCCTTACATACAATTAGGAAATACTGTCAAATAAAAGAAAAGAAGCAAAATTCTCCGTGGAATTCTCTCAAAAAAGTAATTTGAAGAGAACCTCAGTTGAGTTCCACGTTCCATTTCAACCACTTGACTTCCTTACTGAAGACATAGACGTATATGAAATAAAGCAAAAGGTTGAAGAATCAACTTGGAACATAGCCCATTGATCATATTATGAAGTGAGCAAGCCATTCAGCAACAAATCATTAGAAGCGTGGGGTGTGTATCCAACAGTGGACGGTTGACGGTAGACATATTACCTTCGTTTCTCGAACAAAATGATTCTCATTAGGAAGAGACCTTTGGGTGCTGCTCTCTCCGTCTCTCCTACTCACTCGATTCTCTGTTTCATTGCGTTCGTAAATTCTCAATCCTATACTAATAATGCACTAAAAGCTACAGTTCTTGCTAACAATACAGAACAGTTATGTACACACAGGCAGCCAAGAGAAGAAATAAAGCTCTCGCTGCATTCAATGCTAGTAAGTAGTATTGCTGAGCTGCACTCGTGTCGAGTGCTTTATGGAATTCCTCGAGACGCAAGCACACTGCACTCGAATTCTATTTTCAGGTAAACAACTAATTGAGTTGAGTTTGCGGTGTAATTTGTAGTTTTCTAATTGATTGAAGGATCGTGGCTTAGTTGGATCTAATGGGGAAAGAAAGCCGACCTTATGAAAGGATCTCTCTCTCTCTCTCTGTGGGAGTAATTTACGTGCATTGGATCTTACGTATGATAGATTCTAGCAGAATGGGGTTAATGAGAGAACGGGCTTGTTAAGCAAGGATTTTAGACGTGCAAGTGGTCTAACATCGTCCTAATTGTAAGTACCACCAGGAGACAGTAGAAAACCCACTGCAGAGACTGAATACAAAGTATGAATGCACATGGATTATTACTTATTACCAATGCTCAGATACAGTGCGGTGCACTAATACATTTTAAGGAAGATTGCCTATTATAACAACACCTGCAAAACTCAATCCTTCAAAATGTCAATTAAGAAAAACTTGAATCAGTCTATACTTTCAGCTGTGCTACATTTTAGTAGTGAACTGTTTTACAAACACCCACTTGCTTTTCTGTAAATCTGTGCTACGATACTTACGATAGCGTATAGTATTGCATGTACTATTTGACTTGTTATTAAAACGTTTAAATCTATTTACATATACATACAATGTTTTTAATGCATAAAATCTGTACTAGTTGTAATGAGATGCAAAATAATTACATTGGTAGCACTGATTAAGAATTTCAGTTTTCCACCTTGTGAGGTCCATTAATTACTATAAAATAGACCGGTTCATGCTAGCAAACCGTTAGCATGGCTTTTTGTTGAGTTATCTCGACGAATGTAACTTGTACTACTACAGATGTACAGACAAGAAACATTCAACAGCAACACGACATGGATAATAAAGTTACGTGTTTGCTATTAGTTAGTTATCATCTCTCATCTTTGCGGAAAGTCTGTTTGTGTCTTATTTGTATGGTTTTTACTGTGCCAGTTTCTTTTGGGAGTCTCCTCACAGAAAAAGATTGATCGGATCGGACAGAAAGGCCTTTGAAATATCCCTCTCTCTCTCTTTCTCTCTGGAAGTCTGGAAGAGAGTTTTAATTAGAAATATTAAAGTGTGTAAGTTTTTATTTAAGCGTGCTCTTCTTATTCTTGCTTATAATAACCTAATGGCTGCGGTGTAGACGACTAGAATTTATAAATACAATGTAACTGCGTTGTGTATTACTGTTAGTTCTTTTCCTTATCGAATCCAAACGAGGGAAAAAACAAGTCACGCGATTATTTCTGTAAACAGGAAAATCATTTTGATGTTTCTTCTTGTTTACCTTTCCTCTTTAGATTGGGAATTTGGTAAACAGTTTACTTTGAACATTCGTTACGCACTTTTACCTTTGGCTACGCTTTTGATTCTTCAGTCGGTCTTTTCCCGACTGGTCATGGTGGGCTCATGGCGGCTTATTACTAACGTGAATTAAAGTGAAAGAGCATTAAATATAACTTGGAAACGCATCATACTGGAACACTAGGAGCTTGTGCAAGCATTGCTTATAGGCATATACATACTCGTATTATGCGTTGCACGAAAACGAGACATCATTGTAGTGTAATTCGTACCTCAAATTTGATTCCGAATAACATAAAGTATAACATAAATTAAAGTGCAAATAATACGAAATAGATAAGATAAAGATTTATCAATCTATAACCTCTTGGTCAGTGGGCATCCAAAAATGCCATGATTGCCCATCCCAAAGCCCAGCCAATAGGCTGGACTGGGCATTTTATTTTGACAAATTCTTGGGCTGGCCATTTCAAAAACCAATGCCCACTCACCTCTAATCATTTAATTAACAATTTCAGCCATACATCTATGGTTCCTAAAGACACTGAATACCATCTAAACCTGTAATGACATGATATTTGAGTTGAAATTATAAATTCACAAGCATTGTATTAATATGGACTATTAGAGTAAAGATGATGATGTAGAATTCATATAGAGCCCCGTAGCACTGAAACGTCACATTATGTCTTACTCGATTATTTTCCACTTGATGTCAATGGAACGCATTTTTACTGCTTGTATTGGAACATACATACACCCAAATGGCCCCCTCGCCAATTAAAACATGTGATATACCATTCGACGCAGAATTGTACGCTGATTTGATTGGTGTATGACACACTCGGCGGAAATTAGAAATAAGGTAAAAAATGAGCGAGCACTGTTCGCTCGTTCATTTTTTGTCAGAATGAATATGATTTTTTTTTAAATACACTCACTCATTCTCACGAGCTTCGCTCGCTCGTTCACTCATGAGGTTCCCTACTGGGGGCTCTGCCCCCAGACCCCTGGCCTAACCTAACCAAAAATAATGATAATACTTTGTGTAGCATGTACTATGTACACAACATGATAGCTAAACCTAACCTAACCAATAATACAGAAAATTTTATGAAAAGGTGGTGGAGGATATTATAATGGAATCTGTAATAATGATTTAAACGTAAAGTGATTTAATAGTATGGTAAAATACTATTAACTTTTATGTAAAATAACGTAGTAGTTTTACCTTCAAAAGTGTATTATTTCTAATTTCCGCAAACTGTGTCATACACCATTGAAATCAGCGTACAATTCTGCGTCGAATGGTATCACGTTTTAATTGGCGAGGGGCCCATTTGCGTTATTATATACCTTGCTTTTACTTCTTGTGCTGTTTTGGGGTAACTATGACTGCAATTAAAATGTGAGTCCAGTCAAAGCTAAATAATTTCATAGTTGACATAAATAATTATTTTGTTTCGAAAGATGATGCACGTATTATATCTGTAGCACAAATTGTATAGAGATGCTCTGATTGGATTAGAATAATTGTTCCGTGGAAAAATTAGATGCAAAATTTTTGTATATTGTTAAAAATTATAGTCTAACACATTTTTAGTATTTTCCACAATGCTTTCGTCGCACTCAATCATCGTTGAAAAGTTCACAGAGTCTGAACATGGAGATATTGCTCCTGCGGTCCGAATAACACCGGACCTGGAAGAACTGGAAGATTATGAAGGTCTTAACTAACCACTAATTTATTTATGTAACAAGACAAGGATCCTAATGTTTATCGTTGATTTTCTTGCCGTGTATGCAGACTATTTGGATTGTTATGTAACTTGGAAAGACAGGTTTTATTTGGAAAGCGATGAGGTTCCTCGCATTATTGCCTCCTTAGGATTTCGGTATTACATAACATTGAAATTAATGAGAATAATTAGTTAATGTTCACCAGATGAAAATAGTTCTGTACATCGTTCTTTAATACTGTAGTATTCCGGAAGTAATGGACAAAAACAAATTCGATAAAATGGTTCAGTTGCGTTGGAAGCTACGAAATCAGCCATCAACTATAATTTTTCCTTGCGACCTTGTGAAGATTGAGGATATACAATGCCCTTTGATGAGAGCCTTGCATCTGAGGGAATCTAAAAATCGAAATAATCGAATGTCTACTATAATTTTCATACGGGATTTTAGCAAAAGAGGACATGAAATTTCCGGTTACATTGATTTTACAGATCGATTGGAAAGCGAGACAACTGATTGGTTTGTTTGTTTAAAAATATCACATCAAGTAGTTCTACTAGACTCGTTCTCATCTACAATTTTACTTTTATATACGAAGGGTGGATTACTATCTTTCAAAGAAAAAGCTCCTGCCGAAATCCTCAGATCTTGGCTACTACAACTGGTACATGAACTTTGCTAACTACAATGATTCTCCGCATTGGAAAGCTCTTGTCAGCGTGGGGAAAGGCGTTCAATTTGAATGCAAATACGACCAGAAAATTCTGAATGCTGACACAGAAAGTGGTATCGGTAGCCAGAATATGCGAGAAGAAATCGTCACACCATATTATCATCAATGTTTTTTACTCGACCATGGGATCAAAAAGCAAAAATGAAGGACTTATTTGTTAGTATGTCATTAGTGTAACACCTTGTAGCCAAATTCAAGTCTTTAACATATTAAATATTCTAAAAGACTCTGACTTTAACAAATTAATCATTCAAATAAATGTCAACAAGTAGATCAAGGGAGGTAATTGGGAGTTACGTGCATAATTTTTTTTAAATGCTGATTACAGAATTTTGTTACATACATATACTACAGTGGAAAGGTTTAAATTGTACTCTACACTTTTATGGTGTTACTGTTACTTTACATTTGATTGTCCTTGATGCATACACTGCACTGTAAACAAAGCTTCAGATGCACAGCGCAGATTTAGACAAATCATTGAGAAGGTTGGTGATGAAAGCGCTCTAAAATTTCCATCAACATCAAATTCAAGTTCATACCACCAGCAAAGGAATTGATAGTTCTGCGAAGATCTTCATGTAAATTGATGAGAGACATGATACTTGAATTTGCTGTCACCAACATGCAACGTTCCCGCAACCTGCTCACATTCAGTTTAGGACATTTTTCATGACCAGAGACAAACAGCGTACAGAATAATTTGGCTCGTTCCGCTTCATTCGAAAATTTGATGTCATAACTGCGGTTACATCCTGTGAACAATACACTGAATTCAGGAATTGTAAGCTTGCAGGATTCACATGAACCAGAGGCTAACAGCAGTACATCTTTTCCTCTCAGGCCACGATTGAGTTGGTTAGCAATTTTTTTAGACTCGGTCCGATATCTCGAACAGATCTCATCCAAATCAGTTATCAGCAAAATGCATGGAGAACTTGAGTTTTCGGCTTGACGAATAGCTTCCAGGTGATTGTGCTTTGTAGAAATTGTCTCCAAACTTATCAAATACATCGTGTAACCAGAAAACTCGGTGCTGCTCAAAATATGAGAAATAAAAATGTTGGCCGACGGTGTGCATTTTCTGGATCTTTTGTCATGAATATCGTGAATGTAGAATGAGTAGAAAGCAAGCGAATTATTTGCTGAAAATCCCCTTTTGCTGGGTTTTGCGGGTGTCAACAGCCTCAACATCTTCATCACCTCAGCGGTCTGGCATTCCAAAAGCATGGCTGATATTTCTGGTGGTTTCTTCGGCACATAGAGAAAAGATCCAAATGAATTCGAATCTGTATGATTCATCGCTATCAATGCAGTTTCCCTACAATATCGTAATAATGACTATTAAATTTTTGCCGAAATCAATAAATTAAGAATTTTTGCGCACCAGTCTTTTGGAGTGACAGTTAAGCCTGTAATTGTAGAGTCACTGCGGATATCTGGGATGTGACGGTCAAAAGCACACAAAAATGCATCTCTGCAAAGTTTCTCCAGATCAGCTCCAGAAAATCCAGACGTTTTTACAGCCACTGTTTTGAGAAAATGTTCGGAAGGACGTTCATCGGCATCCCATTTTTCAAGGTTAATTTTCAAAATTTTCAATCGACCTTGTTCGTCAGGGGGGTTGAAAACCAAATGCTTGTCGAATCTTCCAGGTCGAATCATAGCAGCGTCCAGTGAATCGACTCTGAAAAATTGAAATAGATTTACTTTACAGTCTGCAGGTTAGGTCTAAATGGTTTCTAGTCTTTAAAAAGAAACAATTCTAAAAACATACCTGTTTGTAGCTCCAATTACGACAACATTCCCCGGAATTAATTTGTCCATGAGACCAAGCAATGTTGTTACTATCGTGTTGTGTACTTTTCTATCCCGCGAAGGACACAAACCGTCGATCTCGTCCAAGAATATTATCGATGGTTTGGAGTTGTTGGCATCTTCGAATAGCTGTTGCAATATCTTCTCACTCTCGCCCACGTATGGGTTGAAGCAGTCCGGACCTTTTCTGTAGTAAAAGTTCACCTTTCGTTGTAATCGTTTCTCAAGCTCCGTCGCCAAAGCTAGAGCTGTAATAGTCTTTCCGGTACCTAGTTAAATTTTATAATAAATAAATGCAGCTCATTTTGTACATAGATACAACGTAACTCGTCACTTGAATTATTCCGTCAAGCATTTTAATTTTTACCTGGAGGTCCAAAGAATAAAACCCCTTTCGGTGGAGAATATTGACTTGGCTTCACGAAAGGATGTATTATGCTACGTTCCAAATATCTGGACAAAGAACAGAAACACATTGACTACACATCGTAAATTACACAAGTAACTTAATGTTTTTTTTTAGATTTATATGGATTGCCTAATTTGCGATTCTAATCCTCCGATTTTTTTGAAATCCATCTCTGTGTCATTGTTGTTTTGCGGTCCGGATGGATCGTCATTGCCACCACCACGACGGTAACCGCGTCCATTAGATGTGGGTAGAATATTATTTATTGAACAAAGAGATTCTTTCACGGCAGCCAGCGCTTCTTTTTGATTACCATTCACCAAAATAGAATTACGATGCGCTTCGATAATATCACCTATCGATGACTTTAGACTTTCTTGATTCTCATTATTTGCATAATATTTAGGAACGGGACATGATATCGTAATGGGTTCGGTCAGATCATCCACTTCAAAATAGATTACACGATCGGTCTGGCCCGCATGCATTCGTAATTCTGAAAAGTGGACATTGACAACTTTCGCCCTTTCTGCTTCTCTGCTAACATCAGCCTGTGGAATATCTGTAGATTCTACAGAATCATCATCTATATCCATTTCTTCACACTCACCAGCAGAATCTTCACTACCAACCTGATCAACACCTCATTAAATATTAATATACCATTTCCATTTGAATGTCCAACCTACATACATATGTAAATATCGTCCCCCAACCGGGTATTAATATGCACATAATTTTATACATTCATGTCTACAGAATCACCGTCATCTTCGTAGCTTGAGTCGTCGTCACTGCTACTAAAGTTGTCTTCATCATCCCTTCGATCGGAATCGAGAGTAAAATTTCCATCAATTTCCTTCATAATTTTTTTTACTCAAAGTGTGGAACTTTCGGCTTTCGTGGAATATCGATTTCAAAATCGATGTGGAAGGTGTGCCTTTAACCAATAAAGTATTTTCTACGGAGTGTAACTTGGGAATTTTACGAAATGCAAGAAAAAATAGAATACAACATAGTCGAGCGCATAAAATGGATACAAAAGTGATGAGAAATACTCGCCTGCTTGCGTTTGTGCTGCAGTTACCAGGACAACACCAATAATGCTGCGTATCTAAATTGTCGAAATCTTATCACTTGGAATTTTTAGGACTACGACTTTCTTCTTAGTTGTAAATTAATTTTATTTTGCTTACACAATTTATTGCTTTATTGGCAATTTTCATTGCTTACACAATCATTAGAGGAAACCTATAAAAGAACGAAGGGGAGCTCCGCTCAATCTCAGTACAAAGATCCTGATATTTATATTATATTAGTTAAACATTATAAGTAGTCATTCACGGTTGTAGCAGAGACTCCCTGCCTGGCACACGACACCGAAAACAAAACAAAAGCACGGAAATTAAAATTCAAGTCAGCACAATCGTATTCAGTGCTCATCATCATTATCGTGGCTCAAGTCTGCCGAAGTAGTCTCGGCTGGACTGCTGGCCTCTGATGTACGAGTGGAGGACTTAACTTGATCTGCTCTGGAGCTCTGGTCATGTTTGCCCTTAGTAGCGATATTTATTATTATAAGTATTATAAAGGTTCATGTATCTATTAGTTGAAGGGAGACGATAGACAAGACAAGACACACGTATAAAATCAACGGACTCGATCAAAGTCAAAACAACAGTTCAGTTCTGTTAGGTATTTTACAAACAATGTGTACAGGGCAGGTACCCTCGAAAGGGTTCCAGAACAGAATGTGGTAGAAGAGGTTACTGTTCTGTACCTAGAAAAGCAAGTCAAACTGGAAATTAGTCGTAGGATCCATGCTGCAGGCCTTACCACGGAAAACATCAACAAATCTTTTTTATCCTTTCGTCAAAGGTGAACCTTGAGATGGTTGAGTCGCGGGATTCTTTTTTCTCGTTTCACGGGTCATAATCGTAATATTGATTTCAGTTCAACTCTCTCTTTCTGTTTGCTATTACATAATTTCACTATATCCTCCTACTAGATAGCAAAGAATGATTTGACTCACTCAGAAATTATCTGTTTATTCGATGGTATAATAATTGGTACGAACTCAGATAATGCAACTGCCGTTGTCCCTGAGCTTTTGCACTACACGCTTCCAGAAAACTTTGTAAGAGCGTACATTTTACATGGGAATAGTTAGTGCTACCTATCTTGATTCTCTATCCTTTTTAAGAGTACTCATTAAGATTAAGCTCGTATTAGAGTGAACATATGCATAGTTATTAGTAGCTTATTTCCCTATTTAAGGTACGGTCTCTTCGTGAATGCGCGAATCGGCAGCTTACAGGTGCGATTTAAATTCAAGAATTATAATACTGACTGTTCGTATTTCGGCTGGGTTAGAATGTCAGAATGTATAGCTTTCTATTTATGAAGAGTTTTATGAACATTGTGACAGATTGGATTACTTCACTTTTTGATACCGTTTTACCGTCAGGGCATTGAAAGCATACATTAGGCAGGTACATTTCGTAAGTAAACATAAACACCATGTTTAACATGTTCGTAACCTTCGTTTTGGGTTTCCCATTTGACACCAGCTCACTACTTATATGAACTGAAGGCACAACAACGGTATCGCGTTGACTCCAAAGTATTGGTTTACACCCGATCAAACGACGTAAGGAAGAATCCGTTAAGCCCATGCCGAATCCGTTTTCATCTACTACCAATCGTGGGTTATTGTGCGAGATGAGGAAAAGGTAAGAATTAGGAGCAGCATCCGTCATTTAACTCGTCAATACAAACCTAATATTACATAGGACTTTCATCACAGTACGTATTCCCAGAACATAGGTTCTTTTGGGTTGTGCAGCCCATTTGGTTATGACATTAGTTGGTATACCTCTGTTACACATGGTAATACTACCACATAGTAAATGGTTCAAGGTAGGACTCGACTTATCAAAAGATGAGATACATTTGAATTATTCATTTCATCAGTTTACATTTGTTTACCCGTGTTTCGTTCAAGCTTTTCTTTCTAAAAAGTGTTTTCTGTTTCAACACAATTTAATAGTGTTTCAACATCACAGCGGGAGGAGGCACACACTCCCACAGGGCTCTTGCAGACACGAGTCGTTGACACAAACCCTCGTCCATAGGTCGACAATCTCCCTTTACATTGCTGCAGAAGTAATTCATGACTCAGAACCAATTAATATGATTTTCAGTTTGTACTAGCTACTTCTCCAATTTATTACATACAGAGAAAATTCAAGATCTGAACTGAATTCACAAGTTAGTGCTGACAATGAGCGAGGTATACACTGTCATCGTAGGTTCAGTTAAGGAACGTAGTTGTTGGCCTGCCCTGGAGGTTGCACCCTGGCTCGCGTAGACATAAAACACACAGGCTTGATCTGTATAAGAAATTTAATGAATGGAAAACAAATGTTTTTACACGTTATTAGTACATTACCCAATTATATTTGAAGCAATTTTTATGCACATATTTTATATTTATTAACACGCCATCATTAATTATTTAGTATTCTTATTAATACTGGCATATATGCAGCATACAGATTTGTGTGATACGATATTTCTTGGTGAAAAATTGACTTAAACATTCAAAAAATTTCACAGTGGACAGAATGTGACAAGACAAGGCTGAACACTAAATTTTAAGCTCTTATTCATTTACAAAGGAAATTGTAAGCTCTGACTGTTGGTCATAGTCATGTCCGAAGTAAATTCCACGAAATGTAATTGTACCTGCAGCTTTTACTGATTGTAGTGCAAATGCTAACCAATAATAAAAATAAAAGCCGACCTTTAATCAGATCAACCGCGAATGCTTCAGAGTAATGTTGCACAAAAGTAGGTACACTAAATAATACTCAACTTAAACGTATCAATTCTCGTGAGGCGAACACATTGAATTAAATTGATAAAATATTAGGGTGATATTAATAATTTATTCTATACTATTTCCTAAAGCAATGAAATAATGTTTTCGATTTCCTTTCCTTTTCATTTCAAGCAAGCCAATACGCACGCATCACACGCTACAAGTTACAAAACTATTTACAGAGTTGAATGAGTAATGAAAAAAAACAAAGTTCTTTCAGCCATCATTTCAGGTTAAGCTAGGTCCGGGTCCATTGTACGGAAATTACCTAAACCTTAATTATTTATTGAAAGAGTTTTTAAACTTTGGACTGCTTCTTTCGTTTGATCTACCGAATGTATGTTTGTTAACACCTATTTTTTGTATTCTAATGAAAAGGTAGAGCTATTCAAAGTATGTATTCAGATACTGTGATAGTAATTGAGTTGGAAGTAACACGAAAAACGACAACACGCAATAGAAAAGTAGTTTCATGTGACGAGAGATTGTATTTGTATAAAACCAAATGCTACCATACTTACTTTCCCCCTTCTTTCATTCAGCTTAAGGGTCAAAGACAAAACTATTTCATAATCGAAGAGCACTAAGGTACTGCTACACGATATTCTATGTAAAATAGGTGGTCTCGTCTGTCTCGTCTAGACAGTTAATAAATAGTACACATTCAATTCTTTATTTGTAAGTAATTAAGCGCATGAGTAGTTCTACAAGCGTGTAGCCACTAAAATAGAATACATTACGAGAACACCCACCACCTGCTCCGTAAATCTGAATCAGAGCGAAACCTGCACATGGTACTCCAAGATACATTAAAAATTGCCAAAATTTACACTCTATAAATTATTATTCAGAAAAATTCCTTAATGAATTTCAAAATAGATTTTCAGTGTGTAGAAAAGAAAATAATGGTAGAATTTTTTGCTGTACAGTGGAAACTCAATAATGAATAAGAATGAATTAAAAAGTTGTAATTGGGATACATACATGACATGTCGGCTTCCATTGCTTTGTGCTTTCTTTACTTTACTGACTTGTAGAAGACAAACGTAAGTTCATCAACATTAGTTGGATTTTTATACGGCGAGTGTAAAAGCAAGGCCATGTTGAAGTCAACAAGCATATGCACTACTAATGCATCTTGTTTTACTACCCTATTTATGTGTGAGTGCACTGAAGTCTAGCATGCAGAATCCATTATGCTTATTATTTATTGTTCTACAACTTACTAGATGAAGTACATTTATACGTGGCTTCTATGCATATAATGTACCCGTGATGCACAATGACGGTTGATCTGTGGCTGGCCGACAGCAGTTCGTCAGCAATAAAAAACGTGAGTAATTGTCTCTCAATTATGTAAATCATAGAAGAGAAGACAAAAACTCTCAAGAACTGACACTACTTACCTACCCCAACTCCCATCTACCTCGCACACCCCTCTCTCCTCTTTGTGCGCACATTATACGATAAGAAGTAATTTAAATCCCGACTTTTTTATTTAATCTTGGATATGCTTTGAATAAAAATAGAATTACAAATAATATTACAAGAGAGAAACTTTTCTTGTGAGTGTAAAATGAATTCAAGAATAAAAATACTAAGTAAAGTGGATAGCAAAGGAACTCCACCCGTTTGCACTTAAGTTACTAGTTAGTATCTCATTAAGTATTTCATTAGGGGCAATGCTTTGCATTTGTTACGCGGTTAGTGCATTATAAGCTATTAGATTTTGTACATGGGTGCATATGTCTCCGGGCATTACTGTACACTGCTTTTAGTGCACAGGACCCGGCTTTATGCTTTTTTCAGCTCGTTAGCAACTGCCACAGCCTAATGTTGATCGTGTGTATGGTGTAAGCACTCTGACGTAGCGAGTAGGATTAAAAAATTAACTTCCACTTGTTACCGTGTTATTAGACTAAGCCAAATTTGTGGTTTCCGACATGTACTATTTTCAGATGCAATTAGCGGTGGTTGGTGGAACAAGCGTTTTGGAAAATCGTTATGGATGTCCCTTTAACATTCAATGCCCTTAAGTTCAGAGGGTAAGGCAGATCGAATGAATTTGAATACTCAACCATTTGTAAGGGCTCTGTATTTACGTAATTTAAGTCAGATACCTGCAGCTCATTTCAGTTGGTAGCTCTGAATATGCACTTGAAGCAAAACACTTGGAAAATATTTCGGGAGCCCAACAGATCATATCGTTCCCCTAAGGATTTATATTAAAACTAAAACACAGGCCCACACATCATTGAAAGTCCCTTCAGTAGAAAACAAGTTGAAATAACGGAAAAATCTATTTACCCTTCGCTAATACAATTCCTTCCACCCAATTCTTGGGTAAATCTGATTGTAAGCCCTGAATGTGAAACAAATGATATAATTTTATTACCGTTACAGGAAAGAAACTAAACATTTTAGTCTTAAGGACATGGCTACTGTACGAAAACATCAACTCAGAAGCCCGAGGATACCGTAATAGCTATCCATCTTTAATATCTTATCCAGGTCCGCAGAGAAATGTTCGTAAAGATTTCTCCGTTGAATACATATAGGTACATCTAGTTGAATATTAAAATATTGTCAGTAAGATAAACGACTCACATTAATTAACACTAAAAAGAACTTTATTGTGGTTGCATTTAATAGATTCAAACAAAACATGAAAACGTGTATAATGTAGAATTTTTGGGGTATTCTTTCTATATTAATTTGTTGGGAGTTTAAACCTTGGTAGTTACTTAGCACGATCAAATTAATGTGAATAGATAACTGGGGCAACATTTTGCTCTTTGTAGTATGCTGGCACAGGTGACGACGTTTATATAATAGATAACTGTATGGATAGGTACAACAGTAGCAGCGAAGCTCTGTTAGGAAATGAACTATGAAAGCACCTATTCATTATTGTGAATGATAATTGTGACGTGTTAACAATTAAAAGTTCTTTTGTCTTCATTTCCACCGCCGGAGGTGGACCTACCCGAATGTGTGGGGTCTTTTTCCCACTCTGCTCATTCATTGCAAGTTTTACTTTCTTTGTAATTAAATAGGCACTAGTTAGACAGAAATAACGTAAGGTTCACTTTTTATCTTATCTCAATCATGTTTTCACTAATGGACTAAACGCTCAATTTTCTTCTCAAAGAGTGTAACACTGTTTCTTATCTAGGAGGTCCGTTGCCAGCCACAAGGAAAATATCGAACTTTCCTGATGTTAACAAAATTGTTATATCTAAAAAGGATGCTTTTAAACAACCATTATTTGCCTTCTGTGCCGCTATTTACTTCCTGGCCATATTAAAATAAAAATATTAATTTGTGACCTTGTTAATAATTGGAACTGAATAATTCGAAAAAATTGAGAAGGACATATACATATGATACATAGCGTGATGAAACTTGCACTGAAATGAAGGGCTTCAAGTAACAGCAGAATTTGTTGTTCATTTTTTATCCTTGCTTAGTTAAATTTGATATATCGCTTGGTCAACCGTTTGCGATGCTCACAATTCTTTGCCAATGAGATTTGTTCATGGAAAAAGTGATGGTTGAACAGATTAAAATATTAGATTGAGAGTACTTATTCAATATTTAAAATATGTAATTTGATATACATAGGCAATGATTTGCATAAAATTAGCAGTTGGGCTTACGCCAAGTGTCTTGTAGCTTGTGTGTTGGATGCAGGACTAAGCAGCACTAAATAAGGTGCTAACGATAAGGTTGAACTTGACTGGCTTCCTCATGGAATTACAGTCGCAGTAGGTCCTTAGAGAGGAATTTGAATATAAAATCTACGTCTTGTGCTCATCTGCTCAAAGCACAGCGAGATAATCTGATAAGTTTGATTAATGAATCAAAATTCATGAATTATTCAACCAATAAGCCGAAAGTGTTTGTTGTTCACTTCAATTACTATTACTTTGTGAGAGAGATGAATATGTGGATTTTATGCTCTGCTTTTTGTTGTACCTATATAAGTAGTACAATAATATTTGATGTTTTGAGACCCTGGTCTGGGTCTTAAGGCACACGCACGTTAATCGTATTGTACGTACGAAATGACAAGGCAAGACAAATGGTCCGAGTTTTCCAGAGCACTTGTCAAAAAACTCGATAGTCTTGTACTTTTTGTGGATGCACATTTCTCACTTTTATTGAGCTAGGCATCGGCAATGCGTAATAAAAAATCTGCACCTCTAGTAGAAGTTCATCAGACGCTCACAATAATGTTCTATGACAACTCATAAGGTTGCATGCTAATCTTCTTGTTAAGCTACACAGGAGATTTGAGAAGAGTGTGACAGTAGATGGTTGATGGTGCCTTCACCTTCAACTAATTATTACCAATTTTAATTGGTTTCGACTTGAGTTATGACTTATGACTATTATAATTGAAGAAAGCCATTGGAAATATTTTGCTGTATGTAGCTCAGAACCAGATTAAGCTAATCAGTTGCAGGTGTTTTTGCTACTTGCTTTACAGTTGCTTCTACGAACTTTTGTCATTTGTCAAAAAGTTTAAGACTTTACGGCTCAATAAACACGGGAAATTTCTTATTAGCTGATAAATTATTAAACTGTTCTAAAATTTGGAAAAAATAGTAAGCAGAACATTTTATTTAACATACAATACTATTTGCAGATTATGTCAATTACGTGAATGCGTAGACAAGACCCATCTGCTAAACATACTGGAGGTTTTTCAGCATTGGAGAACAGTTGATGAGTCCCAGAGTGAGAGACCTACTAGACCTAGAGCAAAAAGTTTGAAAACGATCAGAATCATATTTTGACAAGCTCATTCTTACTAAAGCCCAAAGCCAGCAAATTTGACACTCCTCCGATTTTTTGTGTTTACATTTTGGTAGTATGTACACCGAAACATTGTGTACTTATGTGTTTTATGTTATATGGTTTACATGCGTACTGCTGCTGCTTGAAACCCAAATAAAGGAGTAAAGAGGAAGCTTGTTCTGCTAATTAAAAGTGTAGTCTTAATTGTGGTGTGTGTATTCCTGTTGCACGTGTGCAAAACCACTAATCAAAACATTTCTTGTTTCTTTGTTGCCAGACGGATGCCACATGGATTGTACAATGCACAATAATCCACCACACACTGCGGATTATTATACATACATATATAACGAACAAATAGAAGAAACTATTGTGCGTAGTAAAACATCGCTTTTGGCTCAATTGTGTGCGTTGTTTAGCCCGTGATGTTAAATTGAATTTAAGAAGAATCCTCTCGTGCATGATAGTATAATCGTAATTTTAAGTTTATTAAATGAAGACAGAGTAATTATTCAGAGACGGGAGATGATGCTGGAAATATTAAGCAGAATTTTACAGAGAGAGATACAGAGGGTGGATTCAATGGGCAGACAAGCAAGGGTAAATAGGAGATACGAAATGAGATTCACGCTGCGGTAGGGTTACACTATAAATCACACCCGATTTTGTATTACTACCAAATTAGACTTTCCCTTTTATATTAAAGAGATAGATGCTCTCCAAGTTTACCTGATTACCCAAAAGCTTCCATCGAAACCATCTTTGCTATTGAATGTAATCATGCGTAAAATCCAAGACAAGTCAGTTGATAGTTTTTAGGATGCTCAATTAATAAATTTAGCTGACACACAGGTAGCCAATGGTTTTAATAATGTGAAAATAATTCTAAGGGCAATTTTCACTTTTACCCGGATCCTGCGCTTACACGACCAGAGGATTAACCTTAATATTATTAGGAATAAATCAATCTGACGCAAAGGTGGGAATTTGTAAAGGCATAATTATATTTTAATGACAGAGGAATGGTCCCACTGTTAATGCAGTGGCCGTGTACCGAACGAAAGTAAAAGTAGGAATTAACGGCGAGCACCCCTCATCTTTTTGTCTATTAGGCCATGTCGGGCGTCAAGTGCGCTGTATCTGAAGTCAATGTTTTCTAGTCTCTTATTCCTCTTCCTTGTATTTAGTGATCGCATCATCTCATCTCTCTGATCAGTCATGATTATTTTTAAACTGACTTCGCCTCATCTCACCTCTCACTTGATGATTCTGGATTCAGCTTTTCGTCGATGAGTAGTCCAAGTCAAAGCAGAGAGAGGTTCTTTATCTTTAGCTTTTAATGTTTGAAGATTTTATGATGCAGTGCGAGTACCTTGCTTCTATGCTATGTTCTGGTTTAATGGGTAATTTAAGGTTTTGTCTTAAAAGAATACATTTTTTTGCTTTTCTTGTCTTGTTTGAGCTGCTGCATCAATATAATATGTACGTGTATGTAACAATGAGTGAGTAGAAAAAACTTTACAGATCTCGTTTTGAAAGTTAAAGGTTTGATCTATCAGTGGCTCAGTCAATCAGTCAATCTTCTTCCATTGAGTGAAAATACTTCCAGTGAATACGCTCATGAATTATCAATGAGATGGGAAAATTTCGGTGCATCCTTGCAATCAAATAGGAATTGATTTTGAATGCTCTCTTTTAAAAGTAGATATTGTTGAAAGGAAGAATTATCTACAAGATTAACTCTACAGCCAGCTTTGATGTGTTTAACGATTAGGAATTGGGTACACATGGATTTATTTCGAGCAGGAAGACAATAATCCTTTAGATCGAACGCGTCTTCTATCGCCTATCTATAGTACTTACCTATGCAATGTAAGCAAGGCAGCAGCTAATGATATTCTCCTGTTCAATTGCTAGATATTTGGTTGCCTGTTTGCTATGCCATTTGTGTATCAGACGGATTTAACTACCTGTTAGCACAAAGTCAGCTTTGAATGGTAATTCATTTGATTGTGGAGTACATAATCGTTCTGATTTCAAATATGATTCTGACTTATAAATAAATATACAAACTATTGCATTGATAATAGAATTTCGGAATATTTTGTTCCTTCTAGTTATAACGATCGAATTTTCAAATGCTCAATGCTATTTACATGTTCACTGTCGTTTTATTTGGTACAAATGGACCTTATGTACTGTAACCTATTTCAAACAGTAAAATCTGTAATCTGTATAGTAAAGCAGTAAAAATATTTATGTATGTATGAATGGACTTTTAACTATTGCATCAACATGATTTTCTCTATAGTCAACGTTTTGAGATTTTCTTGAGCATTAAAGAATCACTGTACTAGTCAATTGACCCAGTTTAAGATAAAATTATTATGACGACGCAGAGTTCTCCTAAATTACATTAGCTACCTGTATTATTCCCACAGGTTAAAACATATTCAAAACTATTGCGATCTCTATAATGTAAACGAAACAAATAATAGATATTTAACATTTAATATCCCGTTAGAGTAAAACAACTATTTAGAGGATGAGAGTGGCTTTTTCTCGGGTGTAACTTTGTGAAGGTTGTGGCAGTTAGCTCAGCTTGATAAAATAATATAAAAGTAAAGTGTAATTTCTAAGAGAATAATGTGTGGTTAGCCTGGGAAAACTATTTATAAATTACATGACTGCGTCGTGAATAAAAAAAATTAGGACGAGTTTTTATCAAAGAGGATGGTCAAGCGGAGTGCACCGTAAATTGTGAGTGAGCATGAGCTTCGTTGTAAAAACTTGCAGCACTGACAATGAGACTGGACTTGGACTTGGCTCGTCTCATTATTACGGTTATGCAGGCTTTATAGTATTCATTACGAGTGCATTTTTATATCCATGAAGTGAAATAGACACAGTAAAGTAACCAACGTAAATAAATATACACACACGGTTGGCTTATTCAGTCAACGTAAAGAAAATCGGGGAAATTAAGCAGGAGATGAATGAGGAGAACCGTATCTGTGTATCTACACGAGTTTTTTTGAACTGTTTCCATTGTGTGCACTTAAAGGTGTGTAAAAGGACTGGGGCTACCTTGAATGGTGATGGTGGTGGTAGGAGTACACATATACTTCTGAAAATCGGTCAAGCAATCAACAGACAAATTGCGACCTTTTCACCTACACTCTAAGTATGACCAGCTAAATATTTCCACCAAAGCTCGAGATACATAATTCAGAAGGCCAACTCCTACAGAATATTAAATTTTCTCGAGCCAAATTGTAAAATGTCTGTAACAGGTAGCTTCCATACATGATTGCATCATTCTTTCTGTATTGCACTGGATGTTCTTCAGGGTACATCATCGTCATTATGAAAAGAGTGAAATCAGTGATTGAATAATACCGAAGGAGTCAAACTAGAATTGGTTGTAAGAATATTTAGCCAGAGACAGGAGAGAACATTGGTTGCTTTAGTGTGTTAAAGGGGAAAATCTGGAATAAAATGCATAAAAAGCAGCTGAGCGACTACTTAGCAAAAGGATTTACAGATAGTATTTATTTTAAAGTCAGAGATCAATGGTACTTCCCAGTTTAAATTATTCATCCTTAGTTTCCAATCCATTACCTCTGTACAACAACATAAGTACTGGGTGGTGGGCAGTGAGCATCGTCCTTATGAAATCTACGTTTATGTACTTTGTTAAATGGAGTTGCAGAGTTAGTGCACACGTTGTTTTCAGCGTAAATTGATTTCTACTTTGACAGAGAAGCTCATTTGGAATGATTTGTTGGTTTACTGATGAGGAGCGAGTTGTTTTTCATTTCTGATGGGACACTAATGGCTGGTCACGCAGGGAACTTTTTATTTCTAGAGCAGATGAACCATGTCGGCATCATTCAACTAAACTGACGCAAATGTAAACTGTAGACTGCACAGCCAAACACATGCATAATAATCGATTCGACCGACTAAATAATACGAGTACTTGCGATGAAAATTTAATGATATGAACCATATATTATTTTTAGTCTGCGTCTTCGCAATGAATTAACATTTTGCATGGGAATTAGCGTGACGATTTGTGGGATCCAATAAATTTCAACCGTCTAAATAAACGAGATTTTATTCATGAATACACCAATGAAATATTAATTTGCCGTCAAGTTGCAGTTTTTCACTTTATGCTTGAACTTTAGTGAAACAAAGTGTTTTCTGCAATTTTTGCACGAGGTCAACCCAAAGTGCGCAGTTCAAGCAACTAATTTGAAAATCTAAATGCATTTTACATTATATTTTTTAAATTCCACGTAAATTGATTTATTCAGATCTAGATTTATAGATGGCCAAAGGAGAAGAGAGCTGATTCGAATGCATACTAAGCTATATAAATGTGCAGCATACTAGGTCCTCATATGTATGAAAAGTGATGAGCGTAATCTAGAATTTTTTAATGAAGCCAACCCATCTTGTGTCTTGCGGTGAAGTCCTGCCATGCGGCAATGTAAGCATGTACCCAACTCCCGAAATTCACCCTTAATTACCCGAGATAAAATACTCGTTTCTTCTTTTTCTATTATTTCTTACATTAAAGCATATCGGATATTCATATTGGATCGAGTTGATTTTCACTTGGGATGAATGGCTGGCAAGACCGAAATCTTTTATAGGCAGCAGGACCCCAGCCGAGTTGTATACTGCTATTATAAATAGCAAAAAGCACAAATAGAAGTTTGAATCTCTATTTCATATTATACTACAATAAAAATTCTCATTCAGGTTGAATGAAGAAAGTGAGAATGT